>JBBPBX010048822.1:8559-25600 GCA_038048925.1 Garcialebias charrua
GGGGGGAGACATGGGAAGCTGAGCGGAGGTAATCACTCTAATGAGAAAGGGGCATATGAGTGAAAGGGGGCTATATCCGAGGCTGAAGGTGAGAGAATACAGTAATGCTGTAAGCAGACTATGGGGACAAATTTAAACTGCCTGAACCTTTGGACAGGGCTAAATACACATATCTACCAGCCCAATGTGACATCCACACAGTGCTGTGTTCACACATTCAACTCAATTCATAACTACACAGGATATCTTAACAACCAAATTCTTTTGTTGAGCTCCTTAACATCCCCCACAACCATCTACTGTATTCAAGAATCCAACAAGAACCAAACCAGAACCAGTCAAGAACTCTACGGCTGACTCTCATTCTCATTTGTTCCTAATGATAAATCATTTCTTCCCTTTGCAGTATACTTTCTCTAAAACTCTTCAGCAATCAGTGTTCTTAGATAATTACATTGTGAGCTACAGGGCTTATTACACAAACTAGCTTAACCTACAAACCTGCATATAACCGGACATGTGACAAAAGATTTAAAGTAAAAGTAAGATCTAGGTAATATAAAAAGATCAGAAGCTCTTGACCTTGATCTCTTTATGTGGCTTCAAACAACTGCTAAGTTCATGGCAAAAACCAAAGCAGACATGTTCCTGTTTTTAGTTTTCTACATCGCTTTACAATGTAGCTGTTTTTTGTTTCGTTTTTAAATATCATTTTCTTTCATTTATTTTTCTCAATTTATATGCTTTCATTTATGATTGTCTACTGTTGTCACCATTCTTTGTTAAAAACAGGTCTTTCTTGTAAATGAGTCCTCGAGGCTCAATGAGACTAAACTGTATAAAATAAAAGGTTAAATTAAAAAATATGTTTGTTTTTATTTTGGGGAAATTAAGCATACTCCTTTTGTTGTAAAAAAAACGATAATGAAAATTTTCAATACAAGATCAACTGGACTTTATTTGTTGAAAAAGACGTTTCGACCCCTATCCAGGGGGCTTTTTCAATTCTAGCAGTAGTCAATTTATATATTTCTTACACAACTTCAATGATATAGAGCACACTGTACAACAATATACTGTAGAGATGTAAACCTCTGTTTCCCTCTATTTAGTTATGCCTTTATACTAAAACATATACCGGTACCTTGATTTCACATATTTCAGTTTTTATTTTAAAAAATCAACAGTTTTAATGACAAATTTCACATGTATTTTCTCATGGTGTTCTAGTGTGTATTCAGCTATTGTTGGAATTTAAATGTTGAAATGAAGTTGAAAAAAGCTTCATATTACCTATCCATATATGGTCCACATAGAAAAGTAACGTTAGAGTGGGAGTATTCTACTACCTAATGACATTACATTTTAATTAACGTACCTGCTTTCTCTCTGTTCATTTGGACTCTGATGAAGTTATATTAAAAGGTTAGTCTGTTTTAAATTAAAGTTGACTAATATAACTACAGTAGTGAGTTCCAGCTTTTTTTAAATTTATTTTTTTATTGGTTGTCCTGGTTACAGGCACATGATCCATTTACTGCCAGATTGATGTGCAAAGAACCCCATTTTTAGTGGACTAGCCTTTTGCTGTTTTTAGGTCTTAGCCACCAGTCTTGTAGCTTCGGCTTAGCCTTTTGCATCTCTTAGTTTTTAGGTAGCCTTTGTTACATTTTACCTTACATTTTATTTAGGTTATTTTAACTTTTGGCTAGCCTTTTACTACTTTTTAGCTAGTGTCTTGCCACTATTCACCTCTTATTTAGCGTTCTGCTTTTTTTAATTTAAGAACTGATTTTCAGTTTCTTTAATAAATTTCAGCAGTCATGCATCACACAAAATTCAAACAGCATTTTCACAGAACATGTACCGGTAATTTCTTTACAGCTAAAATCACATCAACCTTCTGTTGGTTCCTTATCTTATGCCCAAATATTCCCAACAAACCGCAGACACATGAACTCCAGCAGGAATTAAACCCAAGCCCGGGTATATTTAGCAGAGAAGAGCTCTACTTAGTAATTCATGTTTAACACTATTCATGATCTAAATGTTTCCCACAGCATGTAAAGAGGGCACGGACTGAAACAAGTACACATTTGTGAATTTACCCGAAGTGACTGAGACACATGCCAAAAAAAAAATGCAGTCAAAAGGTACCTAGAGTTCATTTTACCCCTCTACGCAATAACCTCATCCCTCCAGCTACCATGTTCCTGTTTTTAGGAACATGTTCCTGTGAATGTGCTAAACTCCTCTCAAAGCGAGCACAGCAAGTCATTACTTGAACAAATTACATAACTTTCAGTTAAAATGTAGACTTCTCTTATTACAATGGTAACACAATCTGCTATGTTTTCTTGATAAAGTGAGTGTAAACAGACCTCATGAATGAGCAGGCACTCAACTAGCATGCCTCCATCTACTGGTTTCAAGTACTGTACACAAAGTAAACAGATGCTGCTCAAATCAGTAGTAGAAAAAAAACATTGTCATACTTCCCATACACCTCAAATATGAAATCAGAACTTCCCTAAACAAAACATTTAGGAATTAAAGGCAGTGTTTCACCTACCATTACAGTATATAATGATTTATATATTTGATCTTTGATTCTATACGTTTACCTTATAATGTTTTGCTAGTTTTTTGATACTTTGTTAAAAAAAAAAAAAAAAATTTTTTTTTTTTCCCTCTCTTTTGTTTTCTATTGTTTATTGTTTGTTTGTTTGTTTATTGTTTAAGGAAATTCTACCATTGCTGTTCATTGTTCTTTAGTTTTAGCAGGTCGCTTTCGTAAATGAGCCCATGAGGTTCAAAAGATTTACCTGACTAAATAAAGGTTGAATGAATGAATGAATATAGGCGGGGAGCATCGCCCCGTCAACAGAGCCGATAAATAATAAATTGCACTTTTTTTTTTTTTTACATATGGTAATTTTGAATTTTATAGCAGCAAAACATCTCAAAAGTTTAGAATTGGGCTAAAAGTTGCAAAAATAAGTGGTGCAAATAAGAAACACCTGGATGAACATTTTGAAACATATTGGGTGAAATGGCAACATTTCAGTGAGAGGACTAGCAGATGAGAGGACTAAAAGAACATTTTAAAGAGACTGAAACTAAATCGCAGAGACAAAAAGACAGGCAGAGTTTGCAAATGACTGGCAAAAAATTGTGGAATCCTTTTGGAATTATGTTCTTCAACAAACAAAACAAACAAATAAATCAAATTACACCATCATTTAAGTTACATAGTAGCAAGAAAAGATTTCAAGAAATCTCTGAGCCCAAAGGACAAGGCTGAAAGTCAATACTGGATGATTTTCAGGACCTTAGGAGCCGCTGTGTTTAAAATGTGTCTGACTGAGTAATGACATCAATGCATGGGCTCAGGAACACCTCCACAAATCACTGTCTGTAAACACAGCTTGCTGTGCTGATCACAAATGCTGGTTAAAGCTTTATCACGCAAATAAAAAGCTAACAACATCCAGAAGTGTTGCTGTTCTTTCTGGGCCAAAGCTAATTAAAAATGGACTGCAGAAAAATACAAAACTGCTCTGTGGACAAATTAATCAAAATCTAATTTTTCTTTTGGGAACCACAGACGCCATGACCTCTGTAGTAAAGACGGAGACCATCTGGTTCAAAAGCCTGCCTCTCTGATGTTATGGGGTTGCATTAGTGTTGGTGGCATGGGTTTTAGCATTATGTTATGAAGTGAAAACCAGCAAAGAAGACCCAGGACTGTTGAACAGGTTGAATCCTGCATCATACCAGAATGGGACAAGATTGTCCTCCAAACTCCAGCAACTGGTCTCCTCTGCTCCTAGATGTATTTGGTGTTAAGAGATATAAGGACGCTTCACAGTGCATGGGAAACAAGGCCCTATCCCAACTTTATACACGCCATCAAAATTATCTTGTTTGTTTCCCAAAAATGATACAATTTCTGAAATTAAACATTTGATATGTACAATATGTTCCACTGTGAATAAAAATTAGTTCATGAAATCTGCACATCATTACGTTTTGTTTACGGTTTACATTTCACACATGGTCCCAACTCTGCTACAAAAGGGGTTGTATATTATGATCAGCTCCAGCAGCTGGGGTTTGTTATTCAAAATAGGAGTTTTCTAGCTTCAATAAGTATTAGAATGGTAAATATAAATCAAGTAGTTTGTTTTTGGTACATATAACAAGAGATTAATTTATTTTTACTGAAAGAAAAAGGCCTACAAAAAAAATCCCAGAGCATAAATTTGCATTTATATATATTGATGTACAAATGAAGAAAACATTCCATGGAAGAGATACTTGCTAAATATTATGTAATTCCAAGGTACACGTGTATTCTTTCAGTGAGTACTGTATCTTTCTCCAGCTGGTTGTGCCTTCATCCATGCACCCAGCAGGTGAATGTACTGCATGTTCATCCATCACCTAGCAGCTAGCTTAGCTTTGGCTGCAGAGATGAGCAGGGACTTCCAGCTCACAGCAGAATAAACACACATACAAGTCAACTAACATGACAGGAGCATGACAGGGCTTGAAGCAAAACGTCAAAAAAAAATTACCCATGTCTGCCGGGTCCATCCCGTAGCTAATCCCCACTTCAGTGTCCGCATCATCGGATGCTGCGGCCACGGACAGCGGACTGCCGTCCCTGGCCTCCGACAGCCCGACCGCTCCCTCGGCTGCTGCTTCCATTCAGCCGTCCCGGAGGGCAGGGAGGTGGGATAAAAACAAAACACCGCCGATGGAAAGACCCACAAGAGAGAGTCCAGGACGAAGCAGGAGCTGACTGCTGCGTCAAACGGAGGAACGTGTGGCAGTTAGCGACCGTCCCTTCATCAGTGCGGTGTTTCCTCCTCAAGAAGCACCGAGTCCTCTCCGCTCCTGCTCAGCACTTGCCGCTGCTTCTACCCAGATGCTGCCTGGTGGTTAAACCGAGCAGAGACGCTGTGGCGCCCTCTGCAGGCCAAAGCGCCAACTACAGTCGGGAGATCACAAGAGCGTCGCGAGGATTGCACCAAGGGCGTAACTTTAGGTCTAACATTGGGGGGGTTATGCTCTCTACCTATTTATTTATCGAATAAATAACTTTTTTTTATGATTCAGGATATTTTAGGGTTAAAATATATTGTAATGCTTTTACTGTGATTTACTTAACTTTCCTGTTTTCTCTGTATTTATTCTGCTCCTTTTTTGTTCCACATAGGTTCAACAAGTAAGAAAAAAACTCACTATTTTTCTGCATTTTTTTCAGCCATAACACATATTTTACATTTTTAAGATTTATTATATAACATACCTTAATTTCCCAATTTTCAAAGAGTGTATTTACCTGGTTCACTACAGTTTAACTAGGAAAAATTACAACAAATGATTCAAATACAGCCATAATATGACAAGAGCAGAGTAAAACCCTGCATGTCATCTTCAGCAATTATGCTTAAATTTTCATATTGTGTAAATTGAAATCATTTTAAAGTTACCTAAAAACAAGAGAGTTACAGATGTGTATTTAACCAATTCATTTCAACTGTGTTAAAGCACTTGCAAGACTATGGCAGTTTCAAATCATTTGATTTTGTGAGTGCAGCAATTATCTATGAAAGAAAGTCAAAAACACAAAAGATTAATTTTTTTTCACCACTGTATTGACACCAATAAACTATATACAGCAAAAGTCTTGTGCACAATTCATGACAACAGTCTACATCAAAGAATACAGTGTGGCAAACTGAAGAGCATATTACACTTTGACTCTAAACAAACAAAACCATGTAAATACTGCTCATCTTTGGTATCAGCCTGTAGCTGTTTTTGGACTTTCAAACAAAAGCACCAAACACCTGTTTGTGTCTTGGTGTGAAATAAATAAATAAATGTTTCTTCAAACTGTGACGTCACGTAGCACGTGACACCAGGTGAAGCTGACACACACATCCAGAGTCTTCACCCGCTTTGGATGTTATCAACCATTAAATGGCCATTATCAGTCATTATCATCCCTATACATAACGGTCAGATTGCCCTCCTGTACCTCCGGTTTAAAGATACGTTGTCACCGTTACAAGCGATGACAGCAGGCTCCGCTAATAACGCCCATTGTATGGACTGACAACATCCGAACCGGCTCAGTCTTCATGGAGAACATGAAGCTGAAACACAAAACCAGCCGCGGCCTCTTAACCTTTTACACCTAAGTCTCAAATTTCCGCCTGGCATTTTTTACTTGTTTTTCACTAGAAAATATGAAGAAAATGTCCTATGGCCAAGTGCTTCAGCACATTTGTTCAGAATATTTAGAACTTTCAATATCTGGCATTATTTTACATTATACTTGTTACAAAACAACTATTAAAACTGTTTAACATCAAGAAAAAACAAAAAGCGAAATTAGATTTTAGAGATTTTATGCAAATAAAACACTGCATTTGAACATGAAGTACAGATTTTGCATCACAAATTAACAATTTCAACACTATAGAACATATTTACAATGTTTTTTTATTCTCACTTATTTTTACAAATAAGAAACAGACTAACAATTCAAACTATTTACAGGCGAATTTCCCCTCCCTACATTTCTCCTTATTATCTTCTACACAAACAAAGTACAAACTGATGAATATTGTAATATCTTATAGACTTGATATACTATTCCAACAACAAAATAAAATATAAAATAAAATGTAAAATAAAACTATATCCTATTATGTGTACCCAGTATAAAACTATTATCCACGAAGTAACAGGCCTCATTCATTCAGAAATAAAATTCAAAAAGTTATGCAATTGATCAAATGTTTTTCTTCAGAAGAACAAAAAGAAACTCCTTCTCCAAATTAAAATCATCCAGGAATCTCCTTATTGTCTTTTTATTCCTTGAAGTACATTTGTTTGACATATTTTTTGCTGATTATCATGTATTTCCTCCTCACTCTGCACGCTTCGTTCGTGCTGAACACAAAAACTCGCATTCCTGAGCTGCGGGAAGGTGATTACCGTAATACCCCCAAAACAGCCAAAAAGCGCACTTTGTTTTCTTTCAAACACCGTTTGAATTTTTCTGATAGCGCAAACCGTTGCAGAGTTACGGTAATGCAAAGTTTTAGTGTGTGGAAAACGTGTCGCCGGCTGCTGCTGGAAGGGGAGGAGGAGGGGGAGGCTGAGGACCGAACGGCAGCTTTTACGCAGAGAGAGAGCAGTCTCTACTGAAACGCGCTCCTCCGCGCGCACCTCCAGTTAATCCGGGAGCTTGAAATTATGTTATTTTATTGGGGGGGTTATATTGACTGGATCAAATTATTGGGGGGGGTTATAACCCCCCCCCCATCCCCCATGTAAATTACGCCTATGCGTTTCACCTTTACTAATGCGCATGCGTAAATCAGGCACTATGTCGTTCGTCGTTCAGCTCTAGCCTTGTTTTGGTCCTGCCTAAACTTAAATTTTATAAACAAATTTGTTGCTTGTTTTCAGGTAAACAACGTACTTAATCAATGTAAAAATATTTTTAATATTTTTTATTTATTTAGTCAGGTTAATCTCATTGAGCCTCGTGGACTCATTTACAAAAGCATCCTGCTACAAACTAAAGAATGATGAACAGCAATGATACAATTACCTTAAACAATAAACAATAGACACAGGGGCGGCCGTGGTGTAGTGGTAATGGCAGTCGACCCCTGATCGGAAGGTTGGAGGTTCGAATCCCGCATCTGCCCACCATGTGTCGTTGTGTCCCTGGGCAAGACACTTAACCCCAAGTTGCTCCCGGTAGGTCTGGATGGCGCCTTGCAAGGCAGGCTACCACTACCNTATATTTTTTTCCATATTTACCCCACTTAGAGCTCATATTAGCGTTGTCTTGTCTAGACATTTCACTAAATTCTTTAGTTTGTAGCAGGTCGCTTTTGTAAATGAGCCCTCGAGGCTCAATGAGATTTACCTGACTAAATAAAGGTTGAATGAATGAATGAATAGACAAAGAATAAATAACAATGTTGCATTCGCGTGTAGTCGGATGTCCCGTGAAGAAACACGGTTTTTAATTTTAAACTCACTTTGAAAGTAATTTTCATTAATTTATCATTTTGTTTGCTAAAAACTAACATAGTTGAATGATACAAGATATATATGTTGTGTCACTATATGCTGCTCATGCTGACTCATCATTAATTGCTCGCGCTTATATAGTTTTACCGGCTCTGACTGTCGCTTGCGCCAACTGCACCTGAACGTAACATCCGCCTTGACGTAACATACGTGGAAGGGGGCGTGACAAACTACCTACCACTCGCATTACTGCTCGACTGAAAAACAAGCACAAATAAGCGACTCAATGTCCGCGAGAAGCCCAAAAAACCGCCACAAGCGGTTGATCAAATTTGAAAGCGACTCCAGGGGAAAACAAGCCCAATGCCGCTTGAAATACGCGGACTTGGCAACTATGCAAACAGCTAGCCACAGAATTAGCCCCTGAGTTCACCTCTGACCCGGAAGATGTCAAGATGGAATAGTCCATTTTTAGTAGGGGGATAAAGAAGAAGCGGAGAACAGACTCGGATCTACCATGTAAGCAAATGATGCCGTTGCCAAGCAGGATCAATGTTAGGGATGTAGGTGACTGGCCGGGGCGCGGCGGGGCCGGGGCCCCATGCTGATTGGGATCCCCAGGCAACGGCATCATTTGCTTACATGGTAGATCCGAGTCTGTTCTCCGCTCTGCTCCCTCCCCCTCACACCCTTCCTCCTCTCTGCTCTTTATGGTGGGGAAAAAGGTAAAACAAGCAGCATAAGAGCTTGTAAATAAGTTTATTGGTTTTTACTGATAGATAATTAGTTATTAGCGGTACTGCATTTTAAATAAAAATAGCACAAATCCGCTTATGAATTATAAAAGTTAGTCAAACCACAAAAACGCTGACAAAAAGTTTAGGTCCACTGTAAGCGGATTAGCGCTTTAGCGCTCTCTGGCGTTCATATGCCCACCACTGGTTATTCTGCTAGAGAAATGTGTCAGTAACCCCGCCACAGAAATTAAACAGCAAATAACACACACACAAGGCATTGATGTAAAATACAATATTCCTCACCTTTTTGACACAAACTGGGAGAGCCTTCACAGTTTGGCGGGAATACACATCAACGCAGTCGAGCATTTGATCAGGACCGCGGCAGACTCTCAAATGTTCATCTGATCACTTCTTCATTTTATACCTTGGGGTGCATGTAATGACTTCACTCAAACTTGTTTTTCAGAGTGCTAGGTACCTGGGTCAGTTTGCCCTCAACTGAAAACTGCAACTCATCCCTATCTTACATACTTGGCTGTGAGATGCATGGAAACACATTGTGTGCCTCATTCCCTTTAGAAACTGCAGGCCCTTGTGGGAAGAAAGACGGGCCCGTCTCTTTCTCCCATACAACCTGGCAGTTATCAAAATAAAGTTTGCACAACAGCATCTCACAGTCAACCTGGCACAAGTCATTTGGTCATTATGACACTAAAATTAATAAAATAATATTAAAGCAGGCCAGAAAGTTCATTCTCAATAGTCCAGGTATCAAATCCGCTCATTCTCAATCAGTTCATCTGGACAGTTTCTTTTTAGTAGAAACGTTTCACCCTCACTCCAGAGGGCTTCGTCAGTCAGAGCAGTCCAAAGCAAACTGAAGCTACCCCACCAAGTAAACAACTTAAGTGGACCAACCAGTTTGCTGTAGCCAAGATGGTTTCTGGGGGCTTGTCCCTCGTCGACTCCTCCCAGGCAGGCAGACATGTCCAAAGTGGTTCAAGACCAGAAAGGTTTGCTTTGGACTGCTCTGACTGACGAAGCCCTCTGGAGTGAGGGTGAAACGTTTCTACTAAAAAGAAATTGTCCAGATGAACTGATTGAGAATGAGCGGAATATTAAAGCATTAACTCTTAGCATAAAATTGATAAAGTTAGTCAGTAAACATTTAATACCAACACTCATAATTCACCAAGTCTCGTTTTTTTTTCTTCATTGTTGTTGTCTTCAGATGTAATTTTATTTTTCTAAAAAGTGACTACCGGTACATGTAGAAGACATAAATCACACGCAATTACACTACTACACGTGTCAAACTCAAGGCCCGGGGGCCAAACGTGGCTCTCGTTGACATCTGGCCCCCAAGAAGATATATTAAACATAAAATACTTTTATTACTTGAATTTTTTCAGTAATCTTCGATTATGGTGTCGAAAGTACAGCAGAGAACATCAAATGAGACCAGTCAAACTCTTGTTGAGGAACCTGCATCCAAGAAAAGATGTTTGGTATCTCACTTGAGTTAATGCAGATTCTGAAACTGGCCCTTAGTTTGAAAAAGGTTTTAATTTTGGCCTCCCCTTTGTAAGTGAGTTTGACACCCCTAATGCCTGGTACCCACTGCCCCGGTGTCGGGCGGCTGAAGCGGCCGGTTTACATTCAAAGTCTATGAGGAGACGCGTGGAGTCCCGGTGAACCAGGAAACGGCGCGATTCGAGTGATCGAAGCGGCGCGGCGGCAGCCTGCAGTTCCTTTTCCACGCACGCGCGCGTCCAAATCAACCTAGGCGTCGAACTGCCAACGCCAGAAAATTCGATCTCTGGTGGCTCGACGCGTCCAGCAAACAGTCGGGAGAGCCTCTGCTATCTGATTACACAACCACAACGGGACTTTTTTTGGACTTTTTAAACTTACCGGATCGAGCCTCCATGAATTGGAACCAAACTCCGGTAAGAAACGTGACATTTTTACAGTTGCTGCTGACAGGCTGCTGTTCTCTCCAGTGTAGATCACCCCAAACATAAAAAAAACGTTTTAATCTCATCAAAGACCGTCGGAGGTGCAGTTAACACAACAACTGAACCCGGAAAACGAGCTAGAGACCCCTCCCTCTGCCACCCACTAGTGCGCGTCATCAGACGGTCTTCAGTGGCTCAGTGGGACCGTGACAAGCGGCCAAAAGGGGACGGCAGGCGCGTTTCGAGTTGTGCAGTGGGGACCAGGCATTATACACAGATTTCTACAGGCTGGGAATAACGCAACAGCATAAAACCATAAATTTACTTAAATGTATATATCTAGCTACACATGCAAAGAACACAAAATGTGCATTTTCTCATAAAATACCTTCACTACCAGAAATAATTAATGCTGCTGTCAGCAATTTACATCAGAGTCATGACAGTTAGGGGCTTTTGTTTCCTTTCTGCTGCTTCCTTCTTCAGGGGTTGCCACAGTGAGCGAACTCCATGAAGATTTGGCAGTTGTGTTACACCAGATGCCTTCCAGACGCAACCACTCACCACAAAGCTACAGCAACCTATCCAATGCTGATAACCAATATATTGACTGGAACATTTTTAAGCTTTATCCACATCCAAGAATCTAAGAAAACAGTGTTGAAACAGTCTTCCTACATTCGTTCACATTTTCTATTCACCATAAAGTTATCAAATATAAATTAAACAAAATATGCCCTTCCCTGTTCATCGTTTCATGTATTCATTCAACCTTTATTTAGTCAGGTAAATCTTATTGAGCCTCGTGGGCTCATTTACGAAAGTGACCTGCTAAAACTAAAGAACGATGAACAACAATGGTAGAATTTCCTTAAACAATGAACAATAGAAAAACAAAAGAGAGAAAAACAAAAGAGAGAAATACATCGTTTTTTTTAAGTTTTTTAAAAATATTATTATTATTTTTTTTTTTTAAACAAAGTATCAAAAAACTAGCAAAACATTATAAGGTAGATGTATAAAATCAAAGACAGGAACATATCTGCATTGGTTTTTGCCAGGATTCCAACAGATTCTTAAAACCATTTAAAGAGGTCAAGGTCGAGAGCTTCAGATCTTTTTGTAAGATATTCCATGAAGCAGGAGCAGAGTAGGAGAAGGCCCTTTTTCCAAGTTCAGTCCTCACTGACGGAACACTGCAGGTAATCATGTCCTGAGAGCGCACACTGTAGCTGCACTCACGTAAAGACATGTAGTAGGAGATGTATGAGGGCAGCAGACCAAGTATGACTAACGAGTATTGACCGTGGCAGCGTTTAGCTTTTTTCATTGCAGAGAAGTTAAGATTTCAGACAATGCATTTCATTGAGGACAACAAAGATAACGCTACGAACACTGATTTATTTTACCTCTACAATAGATCCATCCATCCATTATCTTCCTCTTGTTCAGGGCAGTAGCTTGAGCAGGGAGGCCCAGACATCTTTCAAAAGCCACCTCTTCCAACTCTTCTGGGAAAACTCCAAGGTGTACTCAGGCCAACCGATACGATAGGTCCCAAAGGTTTATAACTGCCTAAAAGATTGGCCCATACCGATATATTGGTCAGGCTCTAATTCAGATATCAGAAACAACCTTTTTGAACTAATCTCATGACACCAGTGATGTAGTCTACATTTTTGTAGTGGGTGCTTAGGAACAAAAGTACACTGGTTTGTACAATGTAATCAACAATTTATTTTGATTTTTAAACATATTGAACATTTCCAAATTTCTCTGATGCTTATATTTGAATAAATGAACAACAAACTTTGTACATGTTTATGTTTATGTTTGTTTGTTTATGTTTATTAAATTTCTTCATTTTTTTTACAAAAGAAACAATACAAGACAATCTCATAAATGATTGTGTACAAAATGTAAAAAAAATGAAAGGTAGCAGAAAGAAGAATAAATCTTATTATATCTGCCCCTTACTTCCAACAATCAGATTAAACAACAATAATCAACCATGTAAACAATAATAATCTTCAACCAACTTTTTCCAACAATCAGATTAAACAATAATAATCTTCAGCCAACAGTACAAAATGACTAACTCTTTCTAATTTTCTAACTAATACAATACACATTACGCTATTTCATATATTTTTTTTAACACATTTGTTTTGATCATTTTTTTAAATGTAAACATTGACTTGGCATTTTTAACTACATTCTCCAAGCCATTCCATAATCTAATTCCCTGAATTGAGGTAGAACGTCCCTTCAAACTGGTTCTGAATTGTGGTTTTACAAACAACTCTGTCCCCTTAAGATTATAACAACTTTGTCTTTTAACAAAGTGCATTTGGATATTTAAAGGTAATGCATTATTTTGAGCTCTATACATAACTGATAAAATATTATAGTCTACCAAATCATGGAACTTCAATAACTTTAGTTGATAAAATAATGTACTTGATGGATGACGGTAATGCTTTCTAGTGATAAATCTTTTTTTCATTCATTCAACCTTTATTTATACAGGCTAGCCTCGTTGAGTCACGGGGACTCATTTACAAGAGGGACCTGTCTCACTCACACCAAACAACCATCCACTCTCACACTCACACCTAGGGTCAATTTAGAGTCACCAATCAGCCTAACAAGCATGTTTTTTGGTCTGTGGGAGGAAACCGGAGTACCCGGAGGAAACCCACGCATGCACGGGGAGAACATGCAAACTCCACCCAGAAAGGCCCCGGACCGGGATTTGAACCGGCAACCTTCTCGCTGAGAGGCAGCAGCTCTACCAGTTGTGCCACCGTGCTGCCCATTCTTACGGCTCTTTTCTGTAATACAAAAATAGGTTTTGTGATTGTTTTACACGCATTCCCCCAAACATCAATACAATAGATTAAGTGTGGAACAATGATTGTGTTATACAACAAATACAGAGCTTTATCATTCAATAGGTCTCTGACTTTGTACAGTACTGCAATCGATTTAGCTATTTTTATTCTTACAGAATTTATGTGTTGTTTCCATGTCAGTTTGTCATCAATGATAACACCCAAAAACTTCACCTCACTCACTCTACAAATCTCAACATCCTCAATTTTGAGTGGAACATCAACAGTTTTCTTTTTATTACCGAATATCATGTAATTAGTTTTTTCTAGATTTAATGATAATTTATTTATTTTAAACCAAGTTTGTATCTTGACAAATTCTGTCTTTATCAATTCCAACATTTGTTCTATATCTTCACCTAAACAGAAAAAAGTGGTATCATCAGCAAAAAGTACACATTTAAGGAGTCCTGACACATTTACCAAGTCATTCACATATAAAATAAAAAGCTTTGGTCCAAGTACAGAGCCTTGGGGAACTCCACATGTGATATTACAGAGGTCAGATCTTACATCATTTATTTGTACAAATTGTTTTCTATCTTTTAAGTAGCTAGATACCCACTGTAATGCTGGTCCTCTAATACCATATTTGTTCAGTTTTTCTAGGAGAATGGTGTGATCAATAGTATCGAATGCTTTTTTTAAATCAACAAAAATACTGATACAATATTGTTTTTGATCGACAGCAGTAGTTATTTGTTCCATTAATTCCATGAGAGCCATTGATGTAGAGTTTTTTGATCTAAACCCATACTGACTGTTGCTTAGAATATTTTGTTTATCTATAAATTGGTCTAGTCTGTTCACAAATAGTTTTTCAAGAATTTTTGAAAACTGTGGTAACAAGGATATAGGTCTATAATTGTTGAATACACATTTATCACCATTTTTAAAAAGAGGAACGACCTTAGCTACTTTCATATTATCTGGAAATATTCCTGTTGAAAATGATAAGTTACATATGTATGTGAACGGCTCAATAACATGGCTCATTATGTCCTTCACAAACATCATATCCATGTCCACCCAGTCTTTCGATCTCTTGTCTGTAAGATGTTTTACTACATTCATTATTTCCTCTTTGTTAGTTCCATTTAGAAAAATACTATTTGCACAACCTGTAATTGAGTGGATCACATTTTTATCTACTTTTGGTATCTTAGCTGCAAGGCTTGATCCAACATTCACAAAATATTGATTAAATCCATTTACAATTTCATTTTCATCATGAATTTCATCGTTGTCTTTTACAAAATATTTTGAAATACCAGTTTTTGCTTTATGATTCTTCAGGACACTATTCATTACTCGCCATGTTGCTTTCATATCACCATTACTTTTATCTAATAATTTACTATAATATTCTTTCTTATGTTTCCTTATAATCCCTACTAATTTATTTTTATACTTTTTATATTTTTCTTCAGCGCTCTGACTTCGCAATTTCAAGAAACATGAATACAAATAATTCTTTTTTTTACAAGCATTTCTCAACCCTTTTGTCATCCATGGTTGGTCAACGATATTTCTCTTTGTATAATTCGTTTGTACACAATTCTTTTCATACAGAGTTTCCAGGATATTCATAAACTCATCATATGATCTGTTCACATCATCAACATACACTTCATTCCAGTCTTGTTTATCTAGATCCTCTTTTAATTTTTCCAAAACTTTTTTTGATGTGTTTATGATCTTTTTCTTTGTTTTAACTGCTTCTGTAACTGCTTCTGTGATACTTTGATCATTTTTATAGATTGTGAAAACTGGTAAATGATCACTTAAGTCGGTCGTTAAAATACCACCTATCACCTCTCCGTTTGTTATATTTGTGAAAATATTATCAATTATTGTGGCACTATGAGTTGTAATTCTTGTTGGCTTGGATATCAACGGATACATATTTAAACTGTACATTGAATTTATAAATGTACTGATGTTATTTGAATCTGTTTTATTTCCCATATCAATGTTAAAGTCTCCACACAAAAAAACTTTTTTATTAAAACTCTTCTCCAATAGCTCCAAGATTTTATCAGTGAATATTTCTATATTTGATCCTGGTGATCTATATACACAACTTATTATTATGTTTTTATCATTTTTGTTTATTATTTCTATTGTTATCATTTCCATAATATTATCAACTATTATTGACATTTCATTATTTAATTTACATTTTATTTCATTCTTAACATATAATAATAATAATAATGAATTCAATTTGTAATGCACTTTTCATTAATAAAAATCTCAAAGTGCTTATATAGAGCGACTCCACCACCTCTTTTATTATTTCTGTTCATGTGAAATAATTCATACCCTTCGATGTGAATATTACTTGTGTTATCATCATTGAGCCATGTCTCTGACAGTGCTATTATTGTAAAAGTTCTATTTAACTGTTTTAAGTAATCTGTTATTTTGGATATATTTGCATTTATACTTCTGCTGTTAAAGTGAATAATAGAGAGAACTCCATTTGTTATATTGATGTCATTAAATTGCTCTTCATTGTAGTATTCGCTATCTTTTATTACTGGAAAAAAGTTAGCATCAATAACATCATTAACATTATATATTTTAGGTTCTGAGTCTTCGTATGTTGTCATGTTCTAATGTATTTGTTCATTTCACTGTATGTTATGTCCATTTTGTGTGTAAGTTGTTTCATTGATTTGTAATTTGTCCTCTCCTGAGTTCGTCTAGATCCTTCAGTTCTTTTATCATTTTAGGGTTAGCCCCTTCATGTGTTTTGATAAAGATGTTTCCATTTCTTGTCCATGTTGATGCTATTTTATTTTTGTTTTTTTAAAGGGGACCTCAGATGTATTTTTTAAAATTTTTATGGTATTTCTGTGGGATATCCAGACCCTATTCCTTCAATTTAATGCACAAAATAATTATTAGATAATCAATTATACCCTTTTTAATTCTGCCATTTTTAACTTTCGTTTTGAACGACCGGTTTCTTGAAGTCCACGCCCTTCAACGATCTGTTCACGCCCTCTGTAACAGCCAGTATCTGTAATGTGTTGTTGTTTTAAAATTAGCTCTTTTTTTATTACTCATTTGACTTACTGTTAGTGTTAGCTTAAGATAACTTACCGAAACCCGTCTGAGCGCGCCGCAGTTTGCTGCTCCTTTTAGCATTAGACCACCCGAATCCGAAGCTAATGTTAGCTTGTTCCTCTTCCGGTTTTCGCCAGCTCCGCTCGTTGCACGCGATGAGATTTTGGGAGTTATCGCTGTTCCAGTGAAGACAACACAAAGTTCACCAAGTGTCTCCCGTAAATTAATCTGTAAGGAGAAGGTCCTCTTGCTGCGAGCCTGCTGCGAGGCTGCTGCAAGGCTGTACAGTTGAAGCTCCGCTCCA
>JBBPBX010048823.1:0-25600 GCA_038048925.1 Garcialebias charrua
ATATATACACAGTATATATATATACAGTATATACTGTATATATATATATATACACAGTATATATATATACAGTATATATATATATATATATATATATTTACAAGTGTATGAAAAGAAAAGTGTTACTGTTTAAATTCTTGACCATGTACCTTGAGACTGTAGGCCCGAGCCGTGTTGTCTCCTGAACACGTGTACAGCAGCCCGTCATGAACCTGCAGGCCGTGAACTGGGCCGGCGTGACTGGAGAAGGAGCCTAAAGACGGCTCGTCCTCCTCTCCAGACTCTAAAACGACACAATGTTTAGCCACAATTCTCAAAGATGCATCTAAAAGTAACGAGAAGGAGTAAAACTCACTTGGAGGAGCACTGGCCTCATTTTTTGGCAAGACTGGAGGCTGAAATTTGCTGAGAGATTCCAAAAAACATGAGACATTTATTAAATATTGTGACTAAAGCGAACTGAAAATGTCAGGTTTGCGTCCCTAAAACGATCGGAGTGAACCTCACCTGTCAGTTTCATTTTGCTGAGACGTCTGGGTGCTCGCAGAACTCAACTCCATGCTGACAGAGGTCAGCGGCTCCTCGGGCTGCACTGCAGCATCCGTCTCAGCCGAGTTCTCGACGTCTGATTCGTCGTCGATAGCTATGACCTCCAGGTTGGAATCGATCATTTCGACTGAGCTGTCGCTCTCGCTGCCTTCGTCGTTTTCATCAGACGGCTTCTTCTCTATTTTTATTGCTCCTGTAACTCCACGGTGGTTAAGATTTCCCACAGACTCACTCTCAGGTGGTTGTGATTTTTTGGTCTTTCCACAGCGCTTCAGTCCGACGCCGGTCTCTTGCTGCTTCCTGGCAGACGATTCAGGAGCGGGTGACGTCGCTGATGTGGACCTTTCTGCTGTGGGTTGTTGAGCAAAGGAAGTGGCGGTGGACGAGGGCGATGGTTGGAGCCGCGTTAGGGGAAGCACATAAGGGGGAAATGAGTGGGCAAGCTGGTTCAGAGGGACGTGAGGCCCATCAGCAGAGGAGGAGGCAGTGTTTGGACAAACAGCTGGTTCTGTTGTGACAGAACAACAGACTTCCTGCTTTATGGACACTGCTGGCGTTGTGAGGGGAGCTGGAGGAAAGTGGGTGATGGATGATGCTGGGGCTGCAGCAGGTGGATGCGGGCTCGAGGATGAGGGGAAGGAACTTAAAGACGTAAAGGAGGATGGTGGCGCCATGGATGATGAGGCTGCGTCGGACGCATTAGAGTAACCTTCTGAGGAAAGAGATGAAGATTGTGTTCATAAAATGTGCTCCAATCTTTAAGTACGCCACAAATATAAACAAACTGCGGCTTCTCGTGTTGTTTCCATTATTTTCTTATCCCCATCCATGTTTTAAATAGAAAACGTATAAAAGTAAATTAACATCAAACATTTCTTGGAGGCGTTTATGAGTTTTGGACAATTCTTATTTTGTCTTGTCCCTCTTCAGGGGTCACCACAGTGAGTTGTCCTCTTCCATCTCTGTCCTCTGCATCCTCTGTCCTCACTCCAACTACCTCCATGTCCTCTCTAACTGCATCTATATATCTCCTGTCTTTTTCCAGGCAGCTGCATTTCTAACATCCTTCTACCAATATACCCACTGTCCCTCCTCTGGACATGTCCAAACCATCTCAGTCTGGCCTCCCTAACTTTATCTCCCAGTTGTTCAACATGTGCTGTACCTCTGATGATCTCATTCCTGATCTTATCCATCCTTGTCACTCCTAAGGAGAACCTCAGCATCTTCATTTCTGCTACTTCCAGTTCTTTCTCCTGTCTTTTTGTCAATGACACTGTCTCCAGACCATACAACATAGCTGGTCTCACCACTGTCTTGTAAACTTTTCCTTTGACCTTTGCTGACACCTTTTTGTCACAAATCACTCCTGAAACTTTTCTCCATCCACTCCATCCTGCCTGGACTCTCTTTTTCACCTCTTTACCACATTCCCCATTTTCCTGGACAGTGGACCCCAAGTACTTGAAGTCCTGCACCTTTGTGACCTCTGCTCCTTGTAGCCTCACTGTTCCACTGGCCTCCCTCTCATTCACACACATGTACTCTGTCTTACTACGGCTGACTTTCATTCCTCTTCTTTCAAGAGCATACCTCCACCTCTCCAAGTTCTCTTCCACTTGTTCCCTGTTCTCACCACAGATCACAATGTCATCTGCAAACATCATAGTCCATGGGGATTCCTGCCTGACCTCATCTGTTAGTCGGTCCATCACCAGAGCAAACAAGAAGGGGCTCAGAGCCGATCCTTGATGCAATCCCACCTCCACCTTGAAGCTATCTGTCACTCCCACAGCACATCTCACCACTGTCCTGCTGTCTTCATACATGTCCTGTACCAGTCTAACATACTTTTCTGCCACTCCAGATTTCCTCATGCAATACCACACCTCCTCTCTTGGCACCCTGTCATATGCTTTTTCTAAATCCACAAACACACAATGGAGTTCTTTCTGACCCTCTCTGTACTTCTCTATCAACATCCTCAAAGCAAAGATGGCATCTGTGGTGCTCTTTCTTGGCATGAAACCATACTGCTGCTCACAGATAGTCACCTCTTGTCTAAGTCTTCCTTCCACAACTCTCTCCCAGATCTTCATTGTGTGACTCATCAACTTAATTCCCCTGTAGTTGCTACAACTCTGTACATCACCCTTGTTCTTAAAAATGGGCACCAGCACACTTCTTCTCCATTCCTCAGGCAATTTCTCACAAGTTTTGGACAACTATATGCTCTAAAATCATAAAACTGATTTAACAAATCTCACTTTACCGTTCCAAATCTATTCTTTAAATGTATCCACTCTGTCGTTGATTTACTCAACTGAGGGATGTTTTGCTGCAGCACCCAATCCATAAAATCTGTTCATAAATCAGGCTACATTGTTCCTTTGAGTGTTTGCAAGGTGTCCAGGACCAGAAGGAGGTAGCAACCCCAAACTACCGTACTTTCTGCCATACACGTCCCACCGCCATATAAGTCGCATCAGTCCAAATATGTCTAAAGAAGTGGAAAAAGACAAATACGTCGCTTAAGTTGAATCTATTATGCGTCACAGCTGACGCTTTGCATTTGTTACACGTCACCGTTGACCACTTGGAAACGTGGGCCGGTGTTGTGCCAAAAATCGATTGGCTGCCAAATTGCGGCAGCGGGAGCGTGCACAGGAGGACTTTAACAAGAATTTAACAAGATTAACACTTGAAAACAATTATTTGTTTGCTCAAAATTATAGCAAAGGTGCGTCTCAGTTGAACTTTGACTTAATAAATGCACTTTAATGGTCAAATCAGCTGCATTTCACCTGGGTGGCACGGCAAAATGCAGCTGATTTGATGTTTGCTCCAGGAGTTCTGGAGCGAGACAAAGGTGGCTTCGTATGGCAAGCCAAGTGTCTCATTAATAGCCACTTTTACCTATTAATGAGAATCTTGGCTTGCCATATTACTCGAGCACCCTCTAGCGGCTGAAAATTGTAGTGTTCAATATTTTCCATGTCAGAATGAATGAAATTGTCAGATCTCAGCCAAAAATTGAGTTATAAATATGGGAGGAAAAAAAGTTGCTTCGCTGTATAAGTCACAGGGCATGCTAAATTATGCAAATACAGTAGTCCTTCCACTGTGCATCACATATAAGATTAAGCGATACCGTATTGTTTTTCTTTCTTTAAATCCAAAATCTGAGACTGCAGGTTGGTGCAAAACCACTCCTAAACCTCTCATGGTAGTTCACTTGCTGTGGTGACCACCGCAGAGAGGAGAAGCCAAAAGAAAAACAACATTTTGTAATAAAATGAAAAACACACAAAAACACACAAACTGAAAATCACTGTGGAACAATAAAGTGGTTTCATTGTTTTTATCTTTACTTTTTTAGTTTTAATATTAGTTTTATCATTATCTTTTGTGTTTTTGTCATGGTGGCCACAAAAGGTTACGTGTTGGAAGTTTTTTCTTTTAACTTTAACAAGTTTCTTGTGACTTCTTCAGCTTTACACATCTCTCCAATGCCTATTAGGTTTTATCAAAAAAGTTCACGACAAAAACAACTGGACTTTATTTGTAACAGCAGACGTTTCGTTTCTCATCCGAGGAGCTTTCTTTCCTATTAGGTTTTGTAAAGGTTGTTGCAATCATAGCTCCTAAGATCAATTTGTACAAATTACTCCATAAGAACATTTGAAGTTTAGTTGTTCACAAGACACTAAAAAATATTAGATTGTTTTACAGTGACTTTCAAAAATCCAAGTAACGGAAAATTTCCTTAGAGAATTTTTTCCATTTTGAACCTTTCGAACATTTTGGAGCTTTTATTGTGTATTTAGTTTTTGCTTACCTTGCATTCCCTGCAGGATCTCAATGCGCTTTGCTCTCAGACCGTTGACCTCAGCAGAAAACTAAGCGAGCAAATAAAACATTCATGTTAATTTACAGAGAGAGCACTTGGGAGCAGAAAAACATTTAATATTTGACATGAGCATCTGCACCTGCTGTCTCAGTAGCAAAAGTCTTTGGACCTCTGCGTAGGCTGCTTGCAGAGCGTTGCGTGCCTGGATCAGAGATCTGTCCACTTCCTGCAACGAACGGCTCAACTCGTCTTCCTTCAGCGAGACGGCCAACAGCTCGTCCATCTGACTCTGGTCTGCAGGTTTGGAAATTCATACAGGTGTTAACGTGAAAGCTTAACTGAATGTGATGTGAGAAAGAACAGAGCCTCCCTCACTGATTGGAAGTAATTTACCCTCAAAAATAAAACTGAATACAATGATGTGTACATCAGGTCAAACCACATATTAATATAAACCCAAATATATTATAAAGAGAAACTGAAATGCTAAAAGACAAGCACTTCCTAAACAAAGTTACTGGGTGTTTGGGTCTCGTTTCGTGTTTTCTTTGAATGCTTAATGGTTAATAATAATAATAATAATGAATTCAATTTATAACGCACTTTTCATTAATGAAAATCTCAAAGTGGTTACTCTCCCTCATGGATTTGCAAAACTGTGTGTACCGTTAGCACAATTTTCCATGAATCACTGAAATGACTTTAATGAAACTCTCCAAAGTAAATACAGGTAGTCCTCAACTTACGACATAGATCCGTTCCTAAGCAGCGTCGTAAACCGATTTTCGACGTAAGTCGAAATATACGTACATACTGCACCATATACAGTACATGTACAGTACTGTATTACCAAGCACTTAGCCTATCCTAACACAGTACCCTACATAATTATCAAAAAACACATACATTTGGGAGCCATAATGAAGGGAAAAAGAGTTATGGCCTACTGGGATGCTGGTGACGCCGTATTCCTCCGTCCATCGGCCGTATTCCTCCGTCCATCGGCCGTATTCTCTATTACGTTTACGACGTAAAACCGCCGTCCAGCTCGGTCCATCTGCCGTATTCCGTTCCGTTTACGACGTAAAACCGCGTTCACAGTACAGTTTTGTTTTTTGAATGTCCAGAGGACCAGACTTAGCTTTTTTAGAGAGTACAGTGCAGTATTCCTCCGCCGCTACGTTTACGACGTAAAACCGGAAACTGCATAACTCAGCTTTTCAAAATAATATTTATTTTATTTTTTATGGGAGATGCGCCGTAACCACGAAACGTCGTAACTCGAGATCGTCGTAACCCGAGGACTACTGTACCTGTATTGGATTTACATCTACAGCTGATTAACTTTTGGTGTCAACACATTCCAAGATGGCCTCCCCAGCCAACTGACTTTAGTAAACACATACTGTATTTGGCTATAACCCAATCAATTTTACAAATACTGAGCTCAAATTTGGCACGGTAGTAGCAGAGCATCCTCTAACCAACACATCCTACCAGAACATCTTTACTAAACACCTTGGCATTAAAAGTTAGAGTGAACTCTGTCTGTTAGCAAAATATCTCATGAACTAGGGAACAAATTTCAATGAAACTCCAATTATTGGATGTACAACTGATTAACTTTCTGTCAACGTGATTCAAGATGGCAGCCACAGCTCACAAAAATGTCAAACTACATGTTTGACAGGCATTGAGCTAATTTTTGTGTGTGGTCGTAGCTGAGAGTAGAGCTGTCATTTCCAACCCAAACCCAGCCCTACTCAGATCAATGTCAATGTCAATTTTATTTATATAGCACATAAAAACAACCGAAGTCGACCAAAGTGCTTTACAGTTAAAAAAAATTAAAAACAACAGAGTAAAATGCATCTAGTGCCACTAAACATAATAAAGCTATCAGTAAATGCAACAACAATAAAATCTGCTCAAAATTTGATCTCAGATTCTGCGAGGATCAAATGCCAAGTAAAAGAGATGAGTCTTAAGTGAAGATTTAAAAGTGTCAACAGTCTGAGCGGTCTTTACTTTCTCAGGTAAACTGTTCCACAGTTTTGGAGCAGCAACCGCAAAAGCCCGATCACCTCTGGATTTCATTTTGGATCTGGGGACATCTAAGAGAAACTGGTTGGTAGACCGGAGTGCTCTTACAGGAGTGTAGATGTTGATAAGATCACATAAATATGACGGGGCCAGACCTTTTAAGATTTTAAAAACAAGCAATAAAATCTTAAAATCAATTCGATAGCAGACAGGGAGCCAGTGAAGAGAAGCCAGGACGGTTGAAGTTAAAAGACGAGCTGCTGCGTTCTGGACAGATTGTAAACAATGCAAAGATGATTTGTCTAAACCAACATACAGTGAATTACAATAGTCCAAGCGAGAGGTAATAAAAGCGTGAATCACCTTTTCAAGGTCTCTGAAAGAGAGACAAGACTTCACCTTGGCAATGAGTCTTAGCTGGAAGAAACCGGATTTAACTACAGCATTTATCTGTTTGTCTAACTTAAAAGCACTGTCAAAAATAACTCCCAGATTCCTGACATTGGAGTGGCTGTATGAAGCCAAGGGGCCAAGAACATTTAGGGTGTTACATTTGCCAAAGCTGATGGCTTCCGTTTTATTTTCATTTAGATTTAGAAAATTAAGTTTTAACCAGATTTTAATGTCATTCAGACAGTCCAGGAGTGGATCCAGTGGAGTGACCCTGTCTGACTAAGGGCCAGGCCGGGCCATAGCGATGAGCTTAATGCACGGGCTGGGCCAGTGTCGGGCTTTTGATTGTGTCAGCGGATGCGCGCGGCTGACAATCCAATTATATGGCAACATGGCTTGCCATACCATCACCAGCCGCACACAGCCATTTGACCGTGCGCTTACCGGCCTTGAAAGAGGTAAAAAAAAAGTTCAGTTAAAGTAAAGAAAGATATTCAAACAAACGAGACATCTTTGTTCTTTCCTTTAGAAGGTGGTGATGTAATTTTAAAAAGATTCAGTTGCACTTAGCGGACGCGCGCGGCCGACGACCCAAACAGTTGAGATCCCAAAATATCCAACATGTCAGAGCAGGGTCCGTGCATGAATAATGCAGAATGCAGGCAGAAGCAGGGACTTAATGCACTTTGACAACCATGAAAGGACAAACACCCCCTCAGCTCCGATCTTCTGCCTCCCTTAGCCACGCGTGCCAAGGTCAGTGATTCTCTATCGTCGTTCCAACACATGTACCACATGAGATTGTGTATGCAGGGTCCCAGTTACATCCAACTTCCAATGGTGTCTGCTGACTGTTAATAACTATATAAGAAATCAAAGCTTACCGGTAATTAAAAATGCCGGGTTTTTTTCAGGTTGGGACGTGTAATTACCGTTAATTTGTTGGGTTGGTCATTGTTCGGAAATGATGGCTACGGGCTGGGTCGGGTGGATTTTTCGGGACCGAACACAACTCTAGCTGAGTCTACCCAAAATACGAGTGCTAACGGTTAACATCATGAGATATCACAATATCACAAGAGATTGTGCATAAAGTTATTTTCGAAGTATAAATAAAACAGCAATAACTCCATAATTTCAACAGAAGATAATTTCAGTCTAAAACTCTGGGAATAAATGTGGTGGGTGATATGCATTCCTTCAAGGAATGGTAGTTTTTTTATTTTATTAGGCTTTTAACAGATAATAACAGTGAAAGAGTATTTTAGAGCCAAAACATGAAAGCTTCTATTGAGTGAATATTAAATTATTATTATTTTTATCCAACTAAACATATTTATTATAGAAAATTAAACTTGAGGGTTTGTTTTTGTCCCAGATTTTTTTGACATAAATATTCTTATCAGCAACAAAAATACGTTTTAAAATGTAGCAGAATTACCCTTGTTTGACTTGGCTTTCTTCTTTTTACCCTCTGAAACACCATCGCCCTGAAAGCACACACAATAATGAAATTCCACCCACTGAACTGGACGCTGCGGCAAAGCTCAACATTAAAAAGCATCACTTACTGTCGTCTTCAAACGTTTCCGTTTGCCGGGACCTTTCGTCTCCCTCAGGTCTTCCGTCTCACCTTCCACGACTGGTTCTGCTTTAATAGAAACTTTTTTGACTTTTTTAGCTGCGTCAGGACCTTGTACCCGAGGAACTGTTTGCGTCTCTGTTGTGTCAGCGTCACTTGAAGAAGGCGGCTGGACTGGAGGGCTTTCTGAAAGCGGCTTCCTGTGGAAACCCTCAGACAGAGGAAGATCACCGACCGGTGCAGCACTTCCTTTATCCGCCGGACAACTTACCAACTCAGTTCTAAACCTGTAAAATATAAAACACAAGTGACATAAACAAGAAAAGAAGTGAAACCAAACAGCTCACGTCATGATTAGGGTTGGGCATCAAGGATTGAGAATCGTTTGGAACCGGTAACTGTCCGGTTTTCCCGGAATCGTCCGAAATATTTATTTTCGATTCCTATTTTCGATGTGTAGTCTGCCACCGGAAGTTGAAGCCGCCCGCCGGCGCTGAACACCAACGAAGAAGAATCCACCGGAAGTGAGCATCCGCGGTCGAAAGCGTGGCTTAACTTTAATAAAATGACCAGTCAGCTCAGTGCAGCACTTGCAATAATTTTATATCGTGCAAAGGAGGGTGGAGAAGTAAAAAAGTGGCCCGTCTTTGACGCGCTCCGCCGGATTATTTTTGCTTCCTCATCCGGACAGGGTCCGACCCTCAGAAGTAACAGTGACGCTCCGCCTGACTTTTCGCTGCCTCTTCTCCAACTCCATCAGGTAAATAAAACTATAAACTACGTCTATACCAACGTTAAGGCAGCTAACAAGTTACACTCCACTTAAAGCGGTAGGTCAACTCAAATGCAAACACCATGCTAACGTTAGCTCGTATTTTTTTCTTAATAAGTTTGATATTTATATGCTGGTTGAAAACAGCCCTGTGAGAAATTCATAGTAAATTTAACAAAAAGGAAAAAGTTCATAGCATTAAAATTCAATCAGAAGTTCAAGTTATTTCATCCTGAAAGAACTCTGGCTAACTACTGTAGCTCATTTATAACATGATGGATTTAAACTCAAAGTAGTCTCCTCAGATAAAGTGTAAACTTTTTAGTTTTATAAGAAAGTTTCTGTTATCTTGTTATTTTTATGCCATGAGACGACTTCTGTTGTGACTTGGCGCTATACATTATAAATAAACTGAACTGAATTGACGTGTCTTTTTTTTAACCCCGCCTACAAAAAGAATCAGAACCGGGAACCGAAAAGAATCGGAATCGAAACGAAGAATCGGAACCAAAATCGCTCAAATTCAACAATGCCCAACCCTAGTCATAATGGAGTTCTCACCGGGACTTGTCTTTTAAGGTCTTCCCTTTCTTCTCATTGTACATCTCCCTCCAGCTTGATTTATTCTTGGTTCCTGACGAGCTGAGCAACTTGTCCAGGACTTGTTTACACGCAGCCAAATTCTCCCCCTGAGCTGCTTTGTGGGCGATTCGGACTTTACGAGCGAGGCTCAAGTTGGGCCCAAAGGCTGCGACCTTGGGCGACTTCGAGGTGACTTTGGCCACCAGAGATTCTCCTCCCTTGCTCTCTCCATGTTCCTCTTCTGCTGTTGAATTCTTCTTGAAGAGCCGACTCGTTTCTTGCTTCTCTTTGAGACTTGTCCGTTTTGATTTAGCAGGAGAGACAATGGAAGGAGCAGCAGAGGCGCCTGCCTGTGGAGCAACTGTAGTTGGAGTGGTGGCGTCTGCTGGCTGCGCTGTATCTGTTTGTTGCGCGCTGTTCCCATCAGGCGACCCAACACTGGCATCGCTGTTCTGCTTCCGAGCTTTCCGATCCGCTCGACACGGCTCCCTCACGCCAAGCTCTTTCCTGATTTGCTTCAGCATGAAGTTGACGTCGACGTCCCGGATAGGAGCGGGGCTGGCTGAAGCAGGCTGAGCTGAACAGCTCGAACCTTCCGGCTGAGAGGACTCGGTGTTTGCGCTTTGGTTGAACTCAAACAGGAGAGGTTCTTTTCCAGAGAGCTGATCACCGGCAAAGTTGCTTTGTGCTGCATAATTATACTCCGTGTTGTAGTAGTTGCCCTGGTTGACTGCGGTAAATGCGTTTGGTGTGGGAACATTAAAGGAACCGTTTTGGCAGTTACCTTGACTGTTAGGAAATCTGTAATTTTGGAAGTTCCCAAATCGTAAATGGTTATTGACAAAAAAAGGAGGAAACCTCGTTGACGGAGCAAACTGGTTCTGAAAGTAATGGTGACGAGGTTGACCTCTAAACATTCCTCTAGGATAGTTTGGTCTCCAGCTTGCATTGTGAAAAGGTGCTTCTCTGCAGTCAATAGGGCTTTGCAGGCCAGACATTTTGTTCTCCTTGTTTTGAACAACAACACTGTTGCTTCCATTGTAGTGAGCTTGCTGCTGCTGCTGCTTGGACATCCTTGGCTGCAGATGTGTGGAATTCCCCCCGGTCCCTCCTTGGGATCCCAAAGTATTTTTCCTTGCATCACTGGGCTGCATCGCCCCGTGCTTCTGCCCAGCTTCCTGCTTCATTTTCTTTCTTTCCTTATTCTTTGTTTTCTTCCTAAAAATACACACACACTTATAAAAAATAAAAAAAAGGAAACAAACCTACCCGGTAAATTTTTGTTCTCTCTAAATACCAAATACAAATGGCCATATTGAATTCTTACTTATTTTTCTTCAGTGCCTTATTTCTCGTCATGATTCTGTTGATGATCTCTTTACTCAGACTCTTGTGCAGACTTTTGGGCATGATGCATTCGGTCGTCAACTTCTTCAAATTCTCTTTGTGTTGAGTTGTTGTGACATGCTTGGCAAACTCCCTTATACCCATAGACTTTACCTTACATACCTGGCAATCATGACAGGCACCCCTGTTTATAAAAAGAAGTCATGTTTAAAAAAAAAAAAAAGGATTAAACCACACTATATCATAATCGTTATCAAGCTTCGGTTCTATTTTCATTTGTTTTTGATTAGATACTCACTTGCCCAACACTGTCTCCAGCTCCTTGTGATGATGCATGCTATGCATATGGTTCTGTGCATTCTGCAATTAAAACACACAAGGTTAAGATCACAGCTTATTTAAGTAAGGACAAAAGCAACATGGCTCTGCATTTCAGCAAGCTAGAACATGTTAATTAAAGCCACTTACATATTTTAAATAAACTCTGCGACACAAAATACAGTAGGTTTCTTTGACTTTCGTGGAGACTTGTGGAAATTCTTGATTCGCAGATGTTTTAGGCACCTGTGGAGACTGAATGTGTGCCATATCTGGGGGAAAAAAGTGAAATGAGTACAGATCATATGGATTACTTGATGGAAAACGCTTCAATCAAGTCAAATAATTAATGCAGCCAGGCACTGTCAGAACTGTTGAGAACGTTTAAAGTTAGCAGATGCTCAGTCAAATCTGTCCACATTTCAATTTATACACCACGATACAAAGCTAGGAGCATTCAAACGAGCTAAGAACTGAGCATTACACGTAACAAATAATAGAATAATTATTAGAATATCACGAATACCTTCAAAATTCACATGGCAACAACACCACACTGCTAATACGCCGCCATCTTTGCTAACGTATTTTACGCACGGTCTACGTCATTACGCCAAAGTCTACGCCGGAAGTTTAACGGCGTGCCAGCAGATCTACAAAGATATTGATAAGGTAAAGCAGTGGTTTTTGCGATAACAAGATCGGTCAGGATGTTGTACAGCTCTCATAAACTTCAAGGGGTTGTTTTCGCTACAGATTAGCTGAATGTTAGCAGTTAACGGACTGTTACTTGCTTTTCCATTTATTTAAAATCAAGTTTACGGTAAAATGTGTGGCGGTTGTGTGCATAAAGAGTACCCGGACCGGGTAGGTTGAGGCTGGTATAAGTATCTCATGTTTTGTGACTTCAAATACGAGTTATTTTGGCAGCTTTGGTTTTACGCCCTAACTTTTTATTTCCGCTTATGGAACTGAACTTTCCCCCCCTTTTTTCTTTCAGGGCAACACTTGTCTGGAAAACGGCTCCTACCTGATGAACTACCTGGGCTGTGCAAACTGCCACCAGAAGGACTTCGTGTTGATAAACAATAAAGCCATAAACGATGAAGATGGGGAGGAAATCGTCACTTATGACCGTGAGTGTGTCTGGGTATCATTCAGCCTCTTGATACTATGTTCAGAGTCCAGTGTTTGGACTTGTTTTAGTGACCATTTTAGTGGTTAATCCCAAAATAATGTCTTGTAAATGAATAAACCAGTTCATGTGGCTGCTGCCAGGTACCTTAAAACTGGTTTGATTGTCTTTAAAGAAGACTTAAAACGGCAGCATGCCAGTACTGTAGTTTTGAGTATCATTGCCCATTGCTTTTGCCCAAGTGTTGTCTGGCTGTTTGTAATCCATCATTGCAAAAAAATCTCTCTCTCTCTCTAGATGTCTGCAAAAATTGTGACCACGTCATCGCCAGACACGAGTACACCTTCTCTGTTGTTGATGAATATCAGGTAAATGATGGCGTCTGGTTTATTCGTAAGTGAATCCTCACGTCACGTCTTATAGTTGTGTGTGGTATTGTGCAGGAGTACACTATGCTGTGCATGCTGTGTGGAAAGGCAGAGGACTCCATCAGTGTGCTACCAGATGACCCCAGACAGTCTGCACCTCTCTTCTAGACCCTGTAAGACACCAAAGCTGCAGTTCCAAGACTGTCAGCATGGACGTGATCATGCTGGCTGCACATTCAGGACTCCAAACGCACAATTACTCTACGTTGTTACGCCAATGTTGACGCCGGAAGTTTATCGCATCATGAAATACCACAGCATATTTTGTGGTTAGCTTTTGCAGTAGAGCAGGAATTACAGTACAGTACTGTATAACTTTTTTAATACTAACTTTAATTATGAAAAAAATGACCAGATATTTTAACGGACATGGACTGTAAATAAACATTTTTTTTAACTGTTCTTTTATGGATTCTTACTTTACATCTGTTATGCAGTTATAGAACTCATAAAGTTCAAACTATAGCTATTTAAACAGCTAAATTATGCTAGTTTAATCAGTTTTTGCCAAGTAATGTTTGTTTGGCATATTGTCTATTAAATGCCCAACAAAATGTTACGATTCTTCCAATCTACAGCAACAATAAAAAAATGACTTCCAACGGAAAACAACATCTTAAAATTAGACTCATGCTGTCAGATTGAGTCACAATGAAGATTGTTTCAATATTGAGTTATTTTAACTCAAAAGCTTCAAAATACAGTGTAGTTTGTTGACATTTATCAGCTGGCAACAAGATAGTTGTTTACGCGAGTGCCAATTTAAAATCTCGATTGCTATATTGGTGTGGAGGGTTGTCATTGGGAATTTCAGTGGTCTATTGGAACAACAACAAAAAAATTAATTCTCAAGCTTCACAATGACCCAAACATTATATGAAGGGATTTTCTGGCTCTACAGCAATCAGCAGAGGAAAATGGTAAATTTTAAAGGAATATAAACAAAAGAGAGGTTTCTGAACATACCTGATGGAAAACTTCAGTGTAAAAAATTAGGAAGTTTATGTGCAATTTAGGTTACTGGGATTAACTAGATTTTGTCTTTGTGGGCTCATTTTTACACAAACCAGTTTCACCAAATATTAATGGTACTTCCAGGCTTTTGAAACAGCAGCCTGTGCTCAATCTGAATTATTTTGACAGCCCAGGTCACAAATATTGTCAATTCTTTACAAAACATACTACTGATAAGTTTAGCGTTGATTAACAGGAAATTCATTGCATATAATTTGTTTTGATACTAATCAGTATGCTGTTTTATGAACTGGGCCAATGTCTTGTCACTCATTGTCCAAAAGACAGTGATCAGTCGGAACAAGTCATTTGTTAAGACAATGTAATTTTTACAATTCTTCTGTACAGCCATGCTTCAGCTCTTTTTATCTTTTGCACATTTCAGTCAGGTTATGGACTTTACCTGGACCACTGCAGCACCTGAATTTGCTGCGCTGCTTGTAAACACTTTCTTTGCACGGCTAAGTTCAGGGTTTTCAGTTCCACGTTTGACTCAAACACTCAGTGAGCTCGAGGTGTTCCAAGTTTTTTAGCTGTAAAACAAACCCATACCATCACCTCTTCGCCTCCGCGCAGCTGACGTGAACTGTTACCGACTAAGAGTTCTGGCTGAAAATTCTTGGTGTAGCTTACAATAAAGTACAACAAATCTCACAACAATGGAGGCACATCGTGTCTGATGTGGCTCTTGAGCTTTCTGTACCTTTTTTTTTTTACGTTAATTCAACAAATAAGGTTTTTACTACATTTTTAACTTTTCTGGAGACAAAATTGCTGTTAACCCAGAGGTTAAGAGCTCAAATAATACCTCAGCTGTACGGCTCCAAATCCCAGATGAGTTGAAAAGGAGGTGCTGTGGATGCATCCCCGTCTACCTGGTGGCAATGCTCTGAGTGCCTGACCGCTGAGATCCTGGAGCTGGCGGAAAACGTGGCTCGTGTGAGAAGACCGGAATTGTCCCTCGGCACCTGCAGTTCCATCCGTGGGCACAATGGGCTCGGCCGGCTGCTAGGAGTGGCCATTGCTCAAGGAGCTCTGCCCGGGATTCAGGCAGTCCTCCTGGGTCCAAATCGGCATCTACAGCCAGTTTCTTCAGATCCACTGCGCGACATACTGCGCTACAAGAGATCCTTCCTGCCCACAGACAGCATCTATAACAAGTCTTTAATGAAACCAGGATGATGAACTACAATTAATTTCCCTTTGGGATTAATAAAGTATTTTTGAATTTGAATTGAATTAAAGGAGAGCCCAAAAGATCATCCATCAGCTTTTATTGAAACACATTTATCCATTTCTGTCCACACGGGTTTCAGCTTCCTGTCCATTTCAGCAGCTTAACACTGATTTAACATGGTCTTCCTCAGACATTCAGTCCACCGCTCCTTCAGCATTTCTCGCCGCCTACATCACCTAAAGAAATGCCAAGAATCGGAACGATTAGACTCTCTTGCTTTCTTGAGTTACAATGAAAATGCGAGTCATTGCTGGTCTACGTCGTGATGTATTTTGATCAAAAGCAGCTCAATAAAAATACAGATGCCTTCAGCTGATTGTACAAATAATAATAAAAAAACATTAGCAAGAATACTGTATTCATGCATGCTTACAATAGTTAAATGAGTGCACTTAAAATGTACATTCTAATATGCTGATGGTGGCCACGTGGTGAAGACTATTCGAGTAAAGTAAAAGTACACACAACACTAAGCTATGCTAAAATGAGCATCTCATTGTTAAATATTAAATTAACATTGTGAGACTGCATGCTTTGACTTTGTACATGAATGCTTGGTTCAGTTTACAGCTTGTTTTCTTTACCATTATAGTGTTTTTAGATTAGATACAGGATTTCATCGTCAGCGGTAACCATTTTCCTAATGGTACATATCTACAGTTTACAATTTTTTACATCCCTCAAGCTTTAAACTTGATTTTTTTTTGGTCTCGTTAGGACTACATGGAGTTTTATTAGAGGAATAAAACGAGAGGTAAACATTGGCAAGCTCAAGATTCTCTCAACATTTTCCCACATTCAAATAAATAAATAAATACAATTTATCATACATTTTACATTACATACAGTACATTCCCCTGGGTAATGCCTTATTTACACATGCTATCGGGGACTGGCGGTGAGGCAGCCTCTCCACAGTTGCCCAGTCAATCCGTTTTGTTAGAACGCAGTCATCGAGTCAGTTTTCCTTTCGCCTCGTGGAGCGGAGCTTTTCCTCTGGAGCTCCACTGACCTGGTTCTGTGGCTCTGTACTGCGGCTGGGCGTGCCGAGGAGGGGAGCCCGAGAGGCTGGAAGGCGAGCGGCTGCGCCCCTGCTGCAGCGTCACGTTCTCTCGGAGCTCGTGTCGGGAGGGGGAGGAGCTTAGAGAGCGCTGGAGGGAGGAGGAGCAGCGAGGGCGAGGAGGAGGGCTGAGGAGCAGCCCGCTGCGGTCCAGCATCAGCTGCGTCAGAGTGGCCAGGAAGTCTGCGTCGCTGGTGCTGCTGGCTCGCACCCTCAACCGCCGCCGTCTGGAGAAAAGAACAGAGGAGTGGTTCCTCGCTTTGTTCACAGCTCCGTGTGGTGGACGCAAACAAACTGCAGACACTTCATAAATAAATGTGTGAAGACCTAAATTCTAAATTTGTTTCAGAGTAATGGTAAAAAAATTTTAAAGCAGGTGGCAAAATGTTTACAGGATAAAAACCTGACTACAGCAATAATGAAGGCCTGCAGTGTACTGTAATGGGTTCTACATTAAAAAAGATAACTATTCTTAGTAGAGGAAATATAAATGGTTTCAATCACAAAAGTAGTTTGGAGGCTTTACACACACCTTTATTATACATCTAAAACAAGTGTCTGAGGCAGTAAACACATTATTTTGGCAGTAAACACATTATTTTATTTATTTATTTTACTTATTTATTTTAAGTAAATCGCCATGGGAAGTAAAATCAATAACTGCTGAGTAGGGATGTCCCGATCGAGGCGTTTTCATGTATGGTTTTAAAGTAGCTGAACGCACTCCCCTCCTGTTTCCTGCTATGCCGTGCCAGATCATGGCTGCCATGAACCCGTTTTCAAACTGCCAACGTGTCTGTGATATGAAAGTCTGTTCAAACCCAAAGTGAGAACAGTTCGGCAGCTACTTACAACCTTTGCTGTTTGGTTATGTTTGTGATGAAGCTGCATTATGCAGTAGTCCCTCACTACTTTGCGGTTCGTTTATCACAGACTCGCTCTATCGTGATTTTTCAAAATAAGATTGGACACGACACAATTGTGTGGTTGGTGGATGAGCTGCACGATCGGCATGGAATTTATATTTAATATATATATAAAATTATTTAGCACCTCCTGCACCTTTGTGCAGCCCACACTGCAGGATAAACTTCCTGCTGCAGCGGATCTGCTGTCCTCCGTGCAGAGCGTAGAAGTGGGCGTGGCCAAGAGCACTTGCAGGTGGCTGAGAGCAGCGGAGGTAGGGAGCTGAAATCATGACATTCTGTGCTCTTTTAGAGCGTTTAGAAACATTGTTTAGAATATTGTTGTGGGAAGGGTTTAAAAGGCCTTTATATACTAAAACTATTACTTACTACCGTACTTGTATTGCTTAGTGTATTCTTATTTTAGCGTATTTCTTAGTTCATATTAGATCATATTACTGTTTTTCTTTACAATTTGTATTTTTGTTGGATTTAACTGGTAACCTGTGTACATAGTTTTATTCCACCTCATGTACCACATGTGATGTGAATGACAATAAAAAACCTTGAATCCGTGTACTATTATTCCTACTAGACAGTTTTTCACTCATCGTGGGGCTTCAGGGTACGGATCCCCAGTGATAAATGAGGGACTACTGTATATACATATGTACTTAATAAACACAATCTTAAATATTTGCTTAGGACAAAAGAAACCATTGACAAACTGTCTCAAACGATGATGTGCATCTGACAAAAATTTGGCTAAAAATTAATTTTAAAGGCTTTTATGTTCAAATAAATGACAAAGGCTAAGAATTTCAAGAGAATCATTCATTCAAATACAGGTAGTCCTCGACTTACGGCGGCCTCGACTTACGACGTTTCGGGGTTATGTCCCGCATCTCATAAATAAATTTAAAAAATATATATATATTTTTTTTTTTTGGTGAAAAATCTTATTTTATGTGTTTAAATGTTCTTGATTTTATGTGAACAGCACTTTGTTGCAGCTGTGGTTGTTTTAAATTGCTTTATAAATAAAGTATAATTATTATTATTATTAAAATTATAATTTTTAAGCCTATTTGCGCAGTTTCCGGTAGTTTCCGACAGTTTCCGCCAGTTTTTGGCACTGCCGCCGTGTCCGCCATTTTGTGGTTAGCTTCAGTTAGCTCCAGCCTCGACAGCTGGCTTTGGAGGACTGTGTGTTCGATAAGAGGTTGCCTCATATGGATAAATGAGCTGGAATCGCTCGGTGAACTCTGTGAACGTCTCAAGCCCGGAGCAGCAGCCACCGATCGCTCTGTTGCATCCCACCACGTCGGCCGACACCACCAGCTCACCGCGGGATCCGATGACCATCCCGCCGCTACTGTCCCTGCCATCAGCCAGTGTTCTGTGCGGGCGGCGGAGAGGCCATCTGCGGCCGGGAGCTCGCCTCAATGTCCGCTTAGCAGCCTAAAGGCCCAGGCAGAGCTCTGCGTAGGGCCTGTACGCCGCTCTACGCGCATGTTCTGTGCGCACGCGTTCACAGGCACAGCTCTGCATTCGTTCTCGCGTTTTCGCTCCAAATTCTTGTCGTAATTTGAGCAGCTGCGCACAGAGCGTTTACCTATGGGAAAAACTGAGGTCGCTGATTGGTCATTTGCTGACACGCCTACTGAATTGATTGACAGGTCGGGTGGGGAAAGAAAGGCACGGGCTGCGCAGCGGTTTTCTGTGTTTATATGTTAATAAAACGTTCTAAAAAATAAAATAAAAACAGGGAGCGCTGGTCCAGCACACCAGAACACCAGGAAATATTTAGAACATTGAGCAGCCATGTTTATGTTTATGTTTATTAAATTTGTTCATTTTTTTTACAAAAGAAACAATACAAGACAATCTCATAAATGATAGTGTACAAAATATAAAAAAATGAAAGGTAGCAGAAAGAAGAATAAATCTTATTATATCTGCCCCTTACTTCCAACAATCAGATTAAACAACAATAATCAACCATGTAAACAATAATAATCTTCAACCAACTTTTTCCAACAATCAGATTAAACAATAATAATCTTCAACCAACAGTACAAAATGACTAACTCTTTCTAATTTTCTAACTAATACAATACACATTACGCTATTTCATATATTTTTTAACACATTTGTTTTGATCATTTTCTTAAATGTAAACATTGACTTGGCATTTTTAACTACATTCTCCAAGCCATTCCATAATCTAATTCCCTGGATTGAGGTAGAACGTCCCTTCAAACTAGTTCTGAATTGTGGTTTTACAAACAACTCTGTCCCCTTAAGATTATAACAACTTTGTCTTTTAACAAAATGCATTTGGATATTTAAAGGTAATGCATTATTTTGAGCTCTATACATAACTGATAAAATATTATAGTCTACCAAATCATGGAACTTCAATAACTTTAGTTGATAAAATAATGTACTTGATGGATGACGGTAATGTTTTCTAGTGATAATTCTTACAGCTCTTTTCTGTAATACAAAAATAGGCTTTGTGATTGTTTTACACGCATTCCCCCAAACATCAATACAATAGATTAAGTGTGGAACAATGATTGTGTTATACAACAAATACAGAGCTTTATCATTCAATAGGTCTCTGACTTTGTACAGTACTGCAATCGATTTAGCTATTTTTATTCTTACAGAATTTATGTGTTGTTTCCATGTCAGTTTGTCATCAATGATAACACCCAAAAACTTCACCTCACTCACTCTACAAATCTCAACATCCTCAATTTTGAGTGGAACATCAACAGTTTTCTTTTTATTACCGAATATCATGTAATTAGTTTTTTCTAGATTTAATGATAATTTATTTATTTTAAACCAAGTTTGTATCTTGACAAATTCCGTCTTTATCAATTTCAACATTTGTTCTATATCTTCACCTAAACAGAAAAAAGTGGTATCATCAGCAAAAAGTACACATTTAAGGAGTCCTGACACATTTACCAAGTCATTCACATATAAAATAAAAAGCTTTGGTCCAAGTACAGAGCCTTGGGGAACTCCACATGTGATATTACAGAGGTCAGATCTTACATCATTTATTTGTACAAATTGTTTCCTATCTTTTAAGTAGCTAGATACCCACTGTAATGCTGGTCCTCTAATACCATATTTGTTCAGTTTTTCAAGGAGAATGGTGTGATCAATAGTATCGAATGCTTTTTTTAAATCAACAAAAATACTGATACAATATTGTTTTTGATCGACAGCAGTAGTTATTTGTTCCATTAATTCCATGAGAGCCATTGATGTAGAGTTTTTTGATCTAAACCCATACTGACTGTTGCTTAGAATATTTTGTTTATCTATAAATTGATCTAGTCTGTTTACAAATAGTTTTTCAAGAATTTTTGAAAACTGTGGTAACAAGGATATAGGTCTATAATTGTTGAACACACATTTATCACCATTTTTAAAAAGAGGAACGACCTTAGCTACTTTCATATTATCTGGAAATATTCCTGTTGAAAATGATAAGTTACATATGTATGTGAACGGCTCAATAACATGGCTCATTATGTCCTTCACAAACATCATATCCATGTCCACCCAGTCTTTCGATCTCTTGTCTGTAAGATGTTTTACTACATTCATTATTTCCTCTTTGTTAGTTCCATTTAGAAAAATACTATTTGCACAACCTGTAATTGAGTGGATCACATTTTTATCTACTTTTGGTATCTTAGCTGCAAGGCTTGATCCAACATTCACAAAATATTGATTAAATCCATTTACAATTTCATTTTCATCATGAATTTCATCGTTGTCTTTTACAAAATATTTTGAAATACCAGTTTTTGCTTTATGATTCTTCAGGACACTATTCATTACTCGCCATGTTGCTTTCATATCACCATTACTTTTATCTAATAATTTACTATAATATTCTTTCTTATGTTTCCTTATAATCCCTACTAATTTATTTTTATACTTTTTATATTTTTCTTCAGCGCTCTGACTTCGCAATTTCAAGAAACATGAATACAAATAATTCTTTTTTTTACAAGCATTTCTCAACCCTTTTGTCATCCATGGTTGATCAATCGTATTTCTCTTTGTGTAATTTGTTTGCACACAATTCTTTTCATACAGAGCTTCCAAGATATTCATAAACTCATCATATGCTCTGTTCGCATCATCAACATACACATCATTCCAGTCTTGTTTATCTAGATCCTCTTTCAATTTTTCCAAAACTTTTTTTGACGTGTTTATGATCTTTTTCTTCATTGTGACTGCTTTTGTGATGCTTTGATCATTTTTATAGATTGTGAAAACTGGTAAATGATCACTTAAGTCGGTCGTTAAGATACCACCTATCACGTCCCCATTTGTTATATTTGTGAAAATATTATCAATTATTGTGGCACTATGAGTTGTAATTCTTGTTGGCTTTGATATCAATGGATACATATTTAAACTGTACATTGAGTTTATAAATGTGCTTATGTTATTTGAATCTGTTTTATTTCCCATATCAATGTTAAAGTCTCCACACAAAAAAAACATTTTTATTAAAACTCTTCTCCATTAGCTCCAAGATTTTATCCGTGAATATTTCTATATTTGCTCCTGGTGATCTATATACACAACTTATTATTATGTTTTTATCGTTTTTGTTTATTATTTCTATTGTTATCATTTCCATAATATTATCAACTATTATTGACATTTCACTATTTAATTTACATTTTATTTCATTATTGACAAATAGAGCGACTCCACCACCTCTTTTATTATTTCTGTTCATATGATATAATTCATACCCCTCGATGTGAATATTACTTGTGTTATCATCATTGAGCCATGTCTCTGACAGCGCTATTATTGTAAAAGTTCTATTTAACTGTTTTAAGTAATCTGTTATTTTGGATATGTTTGCATTTATACTTCTGCTATTAAAGTGAATAATAGAGAGAACTCCATTTGATATATTGATGTCATTAAACTGCTCTTCATTATAATATTCGCTATCTTTTATTACAGGAAAAAAATTTGCATCAATCACATTTTCAACATTATATATTTTAGGTTCTGAGTCTTCGTATGTTGTCATGTTCTAATGTATTTGTTCATTTCACTGTATATTTTATCCATTTTGAGTGTGAGTTGCTTCATTGATTTGTAATTTTTCATCTCCTGTGTTCATCCAGATCCGTCAGCTCTTTTATCATTTTAGGCTGAGACCCTTCCTTTGTTTTGATAAAGATGTATCCATTTCTTGTCCATGTTGATGCTATTTTGTTTTTGTTTTTTAACCACCTTGCTTCCTTTGCAATTTTTCCATTTTTTTTGGTTAGATGTTCATTTATGTAAACTTTTGATCCCTGCAGATTTCTTTTATTCTGCATAACATAGTTTTTTGTATTCCTGCTAATGAACTTGACGACTACTGACGGTTTGAATCTAGGTGAATTACTGGGCAGGGTGTGACAGAACGAAATGTCCCCATAGTCTATGTCAATGTTCATGTCCTGTAAGAAAGTAACTACATGTTCCTCCAGAGTCTCTTGTTCTTCCTGAGATTCATACTCATTTGGGTCACTGTTATTAGGAGCTCTTTTATGTGTCCGACACTTACTAACATCAAGTCCTGAGATCACCACGTTGTCTTGCTTTGTGTATTGTTCTAAATCCTCTATTTTTCGTTCTAGTTCAGCAATTTTATTGTCTTTGCTAATTATCAGTTCTTTCAGTTCTCTTATTTCTTTAACCAGACCGGCCTGGGAATCCATTTTTTTTGTTAAATTTTCTATTTGTCCACTCATAAAGTTGAGTGATTCTTTAAAGTCTTGCATTTCTACTGAGTTGTTTCCCTCCGGTTCTGGTGACTTTTGTCCTCTATTTCTCATATTTACAGAGTCTAGTGACTTTTGTCCTTTACTTCTCGTCATACTTACAGAGTTTGTAATCTAATGGTAGCAGGTCTCTGGTTTGTTTGCTGAACCACGTGGTCCTTCCACGAGGCTCACAGGCCTAACGATGGTGCACCCAGATCAGCAGTTATTAGAACAGAACTCACGGTTTCAGCAGCCTGCAGCAATCAGCTCTATTATCCGAAGAGGTTTTGCTCGCTAGATCCGATGTAGCCCAGTTAGCACAGCACGTAGCTCCAGGCGCAGCTCCGACACCAGCCCAACCCCAGGCGGCGGTCCCCTGGCTCGCCCACGGCGCTCGGCCCAGCTCGAAGCCCCAGGCGGCGGTCCCCCGGCTCTCTCACGGCGCTCGGCCCAGCTTGAAGCTCCAGGCAGCGGTCCTTCAGCTTGCTCACGGCGCTCGGCCCAGCTCGAAGCTCCAGGCGGCGTTCACGGCTCTCGGCCCACTCGCGGCGCTCGGCCCAGCTCGAAACTCCAGGCGGCGTTCACGGCTCTCGGCCCACTTGCGGCGCTCGGCCCAGCTCGAAGCTCCAGGTGGCGTTCACGGCTCTCGGACCACTCGCGGCGCTCGGCCCAGCTCGAAACTCCAGGCGGCGTTCACGACGCTCGGCCCACAAACTCCAGCCGGTGTTCACGGCGCTCGGCCCACGTGTACCACCGCGCTACCACTGTAGCGTGCTTTGTTGTATTCTTTCGCTGCAACAAAGCACCTCCAGCGTGCCAACCCGCTTTTCTTCGTAACAAACCAGCGTATTTTCCGGTTTATTTGTTAACGAAGCTCGCAGCTACGGCACCCGGTTACGGTGACCCAGCTCGGTTAACTTTGATTAGCCCGGTTTGTAGCTACGCTAGGCTAACTCTCGGCAAAAACTCACGGACATGTTGGCTTGTAGATTCATAATTTTGAATCGCATGTTCCAGTCCAATTTCCGCAGCTTTTTCAGCGCTCCTCTCTGCACATCCATCGCAAAAAACTGCAAGTACAAGCTCTCCAAATACTCCTTTGGAGGTAGTACTGGCAGAAGCCCGACTAAAAACATCCACTCTGCTCAGCCGCCATCTTGGTTTATGTTGAACATGAGTTTAGTTTGCTCATGACAAATTCATTCATTTCCTTCTCATCAGAGGAGGAAGCGATGCGATCACTTGACTTTTGGCAAAAAAAACAAAAGAAAAGTCCAGATCAGTGATGAAGAAGGGGAATTGAATACATTTGTGTCTCGTACAAAACACTCCGGCGCCGGGCAGATTATTGTGAGACAACGCGAACGCATAAGCGGTCGTAAAATTTGAGCTTTGCGCGTTCGTGCCCTGCGGGGCTGCGCTTGTGCCTCTGCGTACGTATGGCGTACAGCGGCGTACTGCCTTACCTAGAGCTCTGCCGGGGCCTTAAGATGCGCGGGCAGATTATTGTGAGACAACGCGAACGCATAAGCGGTCGTAAAATTTGAGCTTTGCGCGTTTGTGCCCTGCGGGGCTGCGCTTGTGCCTCTGCGTACGTACGGCGTACAGCGGCGTACTGCCTTACCTAGAGCTCTGCCGGGGCCTTAAGATGTCGGCTGGACACTGAGCTAACATGCTAAAACGCGGAGAAACAGCGCCGACAGCCTTTTGGATGGACTAACGCTAATGCGTAGCTAATGGCGGAGCTAAGATGCTAACGTGGACCCCCACCGGGGACACCGAGCCGACGGGCTGCGGAGAGGCAATCTGCGGCTGGGAGCTCGCCTCGTTGTCCGCTTGGCAGCCTAAGATGTCGGATGGACACTGAGCTAACATGCTAAAATGCGGAGAAACAGCGCCGACAGCCTTTTGGATGGGCTAACACTAACGGGCGCAGCTAATGGCAGAGCTAACTCTAACGGGCGCAGCTTGTTTTGCATGGACGGACACAGTGGAGAAACGGCTTTCAGTAAGTTATTAACTCTTTTTCTGGCTCCAAATGTATGAAGTTAACATGCTAACAGTCCGTAAACAGTTTGGACCGTGTGGAGCAGCACGAAGCTGCGGAGCTCGGACTTGCAAGAGCTAACATGCTAAAAGACGAGGACAGGCTTGACCAGCTCAAGGTAAGAAATTATATTTTTATTAAGATTAAAAATGTAATGTCTGTGTTTTTTGATAATTATGTAAGGTACTGTGTTAGGATAGGCGAAGTGCTTGGTAACTGTACAGTACCATACATGTAGGCTACGTGTATAAGTGGCGGCTCGGGTGGTCCCCGACTTATGGCAAAATCGGGTTACGAACGATACGTAGGAACAGAACTCGTACATAAGTCAAGGACTACATGTTCAACTTTTATTTTGACAGGTTTATCCCATTGAGCGTTGAGGACTCATTTACAACAAATTAAAATAAGATGGCAAAAAAGTAGCAAAAACAGCTAGATTGTAAATGAAAAATTTTAAATTAATAAATTATGTCTTCTATTGATATATATATATATATATATTTATGAATATATATA
>JBBPBX010048824.1:8862-25599 GCA_038048925.1 Garcialebias charrua
CAACAACTCTCCACACCTCATGCAGTTTCTCCGAGGTCACTTGTCTTGGCAGGGCGCTCATCTCTGAGCGGTTTTGTTAGTCGACGAGGCAGGGGGAGGAGGGGGAGACGCCTCTGTGTTGCACGCTAGATTAGCATTACCTTAGTGCCGGCAGTTGTTGACTGGGGTGTGGAGTTAGATGCATGAGAGAAGCAGAGCGCTACATCTGTAGCAGCTTAGCTAGCACATCTGTACTGCACCCCACTAGCTTAGCTCTACGCTAGTGCTAGCTTAGCTCTACGTTAGTGCTAACCTAGCTCTACATTAGTGCTAGCTTAGCTCTATGTTGGTGCTAGCTTATCTATACATTAGTGCTAACTTATCTCTACGTTAGTGCTAACTTACTGCTACATTAGTGCTAGCTTAGCTCTATGTTAGTGCTAGCTTATCTATACATTAGTGCTAACTTACTGCTACATTAGTGCTAGCTTAACTCTACGTTAGTGCTAGCTTAGCTCTATGTTGGTGCTAGCTTATCTATACATTAGTGCTAACTTATCTTTATGTTAGTGCTAACTTACTGCTACATTAGTGCTAGCTTAGCTCTATGTTAGTGCTAGCTTATCTATACATTAGTGCTAACTTAGCTCTATGTTAGTGCTAACTTACTGCTACATTAGTGCTAGCTTATCTCTACGTTAGTGCTAGCTTAGTGCTACATTAGTGCTAGATTAGCTCCATGTTAGTGCTATCTTAGCTCTATGTTAGTGCTAGCTTATCTATACGTTAGTGCTAACTTAGCTCTATGTTAGCTAGCTTAGCTCTATGTTAGTGCTAGCTTAGCTCTACGTTAGTGCTAACTTACTGCTACATTAGTGCTAGCTTATCTATACGTTAGTGCTAGCTTATCTATACGTTAGTGCAAACTTAGCTCTATGTTAGCTAGCTTAGCTCTATGTTAGTGCTAGCTTAGCTCTACGTTAGTGCTAACTTACTGCTACATTAGTGCTAGCTTAGCTCTATGTTAGTACTACTTAGTGCTACATTAGTGCTAGCTTAGCTATACGTTAGTGCTAACTTAGCTCTACGTTAGTGCAAACTTAGCTTTACGTTAGCTAGCTTAGCTCTACGTTAGTGCTAGCTTAGCGCTATGTTAGTGCTAGCTTAGTGCTACATTAGAGCTAGCTTAGCTATACATTAGTGCTAACTTAGCTTTATGTTAGTGCTAGCTTATCTATACGTTAGTGCTACTAGCTTAGCTCTACGTTAGTGCCGGCAGTGGTCGTTGTAAACGTAGATGTTTAACAGCTTGTTAAAATACACCAGAATGCAGGAAGTGGCATCTACTTTATTCATAATTTTCTGGGGGAGGACCCCCAGACCCCCCCCCCACACACACACACACACACACACACACACATTACAAATGCTTCTGATGCCCATGTGTGAATGTGACTTTTGAGATGTTCTTGCCTTTCCAGATTCACAAAGGTAATGCTGTGTTCAAGTCTGGTGAAAAGCTGGGATATCTGAGCGCTACCAGAGTTATTGGGAGAATAAACTTTTGGCACAGTAACTCATAAAACCAAGATTAAATCACATACACTTACAATGACATTACTAGAGCCCAAAAATGTTAAATGTTGTGAACCGTACGGGAAAATAACTTAAAATGAGTAGGATATTCTTCATGTGGAAAAGTATCAGAATTGTTTTTCTTCTTCTGGTTTTCGAACAAAAATCAGAACGTCCATGGTCTGGGGGTCTCCATGGTCTCCATGGTCTGGGGGTCTCCATGGTCTGGGGGTCTCCATGGTCTGGGGGTCTCCATGGTCTGTAGTATTGCTGTACTACGTACATTTTGGTCAAACCTTCTAAATAAAATAAATTATTGTGAGATCTGTTGAAATGTGACAGTGATCAAGAAAATGTATGACTCACAACGACCACCACACCACGTTTTAGCTCAGTATTTCTTAAAGTTGGCCACATGTTGGGTAAGATAGCTATGGCGGCCATCTTTAATTGGGGAGGCTCCAAAAGTTAATCACTTCTTGACAAATGCCTAACGACCACTTTGCAAGAGCTTTGGTAAAACCCATCCGGGGATTCAGTTATTTTGCTAACACACATTAGATAAATGCCAGTAAGTGTTTATTTAACAGTGTCCTTTTTAATGTTACTCAGAGATTTTTGATGGTTAAAGGTCATCATCCTGACGATGTGTTTGTGTGTTTGTGTGTCAGTCTTCCATCCGGTGGAATGCTCTTACTGCCGGAGTGAAAGCATGATGGGGTTCCGCTACCGCTGCCAGCAGTGCCACGGCTACCAGCTCTGCCAGAGCTGCTTCTGGCGCGGCCATGCCAACGGTCCCCATAGCAACCAGCACCAGATGAAAGAGCATTCATCCTGGGTAGGACACACACACCTCGGTTTGTTTTTCTATCTTTGTGGGGCCATTGCATTGACTTCCATTCATTTTTCATTCATTTCTATAGCCTAACCCTAACCATTACCAATGCATACCTTACCCTAAACTTAACGCATCCTCAATTCACACCGTAGTCCTAAACCTAACCCCTAACTCACCAACGGGACTTGTTCTAATGGGACCCGGGCTTTGGGCCCCATAAGAAGCAGTTGGTCCTCACAATTAGGTATAACTCAGAAAAATGGGCCTCACAAAGTAACATAAACAAGGACACACACACACACATACAGAAGGAGATCAGCTGTTGGCTTCATTAAATTTTCTTGAAGAACAGTCCAGGAGTAATTTCCTCCTCCTACTGAGCAGGAAACTGGACTGATTGAACTGTTGTTTAGGCTCCACCCCCAAGGCTCCTTCCTTATCTCATAAATTGAAACAAGGCGGTGAAACGCTCGTTCATCTTTGCCTTTTGGCGGTTGGTGATAAAAGTGAACGTAGCCACTCGCTCCACGGCTGCCTCTGGATTCAGGTGTTCCTGAGATAACGCTGCGCTCCAGAATAAACAGCCACAGTCTTTGTGACATTTATTATACGAAATGAAGAAAAGAAGCAAAAATCAACAATGATGGTGGCCGGGTCCAGTCTGGGCAGGTCCAGGTTCTTTACAGAGTATTTTCCTGTTTTCAGCAAATGTCAGTTATTTAATAAATTCAACTCACAGTAACATTACGGTGATGAAACCTTTCAAGTCAACTTTACTATCATTCGCATCACATGTGGTACATGAGGTGGAACGAAATGATGTATACAGGGTCCCAGTTACAAAATATAAAAACATAAAGTATAAAAAGAAACGGTAAATAAAGATCTAAGTTATACCCTAAACACTAATAATGTAAAACAAAACATGAGGTCACACTGTCTCCTGCTCTCTCCTCACAGAAGTCTCCAGCCAAGAAGCTGAGCCACGCCATCAGTAAATCTTTGGGCTGCGTCCCCATCGGAGAGTCCCCCCACCCTGTGTTCCCCGAGCAGGCCGAGAGACCTCCGGAGCTCGCCCACACCGTGTAAGTGCACCACTTCCTGCTACACCGTGTAAGTGCACCACTTCCTGCCGCACCGTGTAAGTGCACCACTTCCTGCCGCACCGTGTAAGTGCACCACTTCCTGCCGCACCGTGTAAGTGCACCACTTCCTGCTGCACCGTGTAAGTGCACCACTTCCTGCCGCACCGTGTAAGTGCACCACTTCCTGCCACACCGTGTAAGTGCACCACTTCCTGCTGCACCGTGTAAGTGCACCACTTCCTGCCGCACCGTGTAAGTGCACCACTTCCTGCTACACCGTGTAAGTGCACCACTTCCTGCTGCACCGTGTAAGTGCACCACTTCCTGCCGCACCGTGTAAGTGCACCACTTCCTGCTGCACCGTGTAAGTGCACCACTTCCTGCTGCACCGTGTAAGTGCACCACTTCCTGCTGCACCGTGTAAGTGCACCACTTCCTGCTGCACCGTGTAAGTGCACCACTTCCTGCTGCACCGTGTAAGTGCACCACTTCCTGCTGCACCGTGTAAGTGCACCACTTCCTGCTGCACCGTGTAAGTGCACCACTTCCTGCTGCACCGTGTAAGTGCACCACTTCCTGCTGCACCGTGTAAGTGCACCACTTCCTGCTGCACCGTGTAAGTGCACCACTTCCTGCTGCACCGTGTAAGTGCACCACTTCCTGCTGCACCGTGTAAGTGCACCACTTCCTGCTGCACCGTGTAAGTGCACCACTTCCTGCTGCACCGTGTAAGTGCACCACTTCCTGCTGCACCGTGTAAGTGCACCACTTCCTGCTGCACCGTGTAAGTGCACCACTTCCTGCTGCACCGTGTAAGTGCACCACTTCCTGCTGCACCGTGTAAGTGCACCACTTCCTGCTGCACCGTGTAAGTGCACCACTTCCTGCTGCACCGTGTAAGTGCACCACTTCCTGCTGCACCGTGTAAGTGCACCACTTCCTGCTGCACCGTGTAAGTGCACCACTTCCTGCTGCACCGTGTAAGTGCACCACTTCCTGCTGCACCGTGTAAGTGCACCACTTCCTGCTGCACCGTGTAAGTGCACCACTTCCTGCTGCACCGTGTAAGTGCACCACTTCCTGCTGCACCGTGTAAGTGCACCACTTCCTGCTGCACCGTGTAAGTGCACCACTTCCTGCTGCACCGTGTAAGTGCACCACTTCCTGCTGCACCGTGTAAGTGCACCACTTCCTGCCGCACCGTGTAAGTGCACCACTTCCTGCCGCACCGTGTAAGTGCACCACTTCCTGCCGCACCGTGTAAGTGCACCACTTCCTGCCGCACCGTGTAAGTGCACCACTTCCTGCCGCACCGTGTAAGTGCACCACTTCCTGCCGCACCGTGTAAGTGCACCACTTCCTGCCGCACCGTGTAAGTGCACCACTTCCTGCCGCACCGTGTAAGTGCACCACTTCCTGCCGCACCGTGTAAGTGCACCACTTCCTGCCGCACCGTGTAAGTGCACCACTTCCTGCCGCACCGTGTAAGTGCACCACTTCCTGCCGCACCGTGTAAGTGCACCACTTCCTGCCGCACCGTGTAAGTGCACCACTTCCTGCCGCACCGTGTAAGTGCACCACTTCCTGCCGCACCGTGTAAGTGCACCACTTCCTGCCGCACCGTGTAAGTGCACCACTTCCTGCCGCACCGTGTAAGTGCACCACTTCCTGCTGCACCGTGTAAGTGCACCACTTCCTGCTGCACCGTGTAAGTGCACCACTTCCTGCTGCACCGTGTAAGTGCACCACTTCCTGCTGCACCGTGTAAGTGCACCACTTCCTGCTGCACCGTGTAAGTGCACCACTTCCTGCTGCACCGTGTAAGTGCACCACTTCCTGCTGCACCGTGTAAGTGCACCACTTCCTGCTGCACCGTGTAAGTGCACCACTTCCTGCTGCACCGTGTAAGTGCACCACTTCCTGCTGCACCGTGTAAGTGCACCACTTCCTGCTGCACCGTGTAAGTGCACCACTTCCTGCCGCACCGTGTAAGTGCACCACTTCCTGCCGCACCGTGTAAATGCACCACTTCCTGCTGCACGGTGGCTCGTTGGTTAAAAGAGCCGCCCCAACATGCTCCTGATGTGTTCCTGTCATGATGTGCTTCCATTCTGTGCTCACATGACTGATGGTGCCGTCGCGCTGACACGACCCTCTTGTGTTTGTTGATGTGTTGAAACAGCGCACGCGCTCAGAGGGCTGCACCTCGTCATCAGTCACCTGGAGACGAAGCTGTAAATCTGACAGCGCAGCCTTCCAGGCTCCTGGAAGTCATTACAGGAAACACATTAAATTCTGCCGCTGCCCTAAACGCCGCGCATCATTTACGTTTCAGATCCACCGCCGAGCTTCATCCACATCCTCTTTTATGGTTTCCATAAACATATTAATCACGTATCGTTTCTGATTTAAATGACAGCGTTCCTTACAGAAATGCATTTAACGTTGGAACTTTATCACGTTGTGATGGTGTGATGTGAGATCTCAGGTTCTGCATGACTGTCAGCTACTACCACACCAAACTGTGGCTCAGTGTCTGTAGGACTGAGTTCTATTTGTGTTTTCAAAGATCTGTGGCAAACATTTTGAAACGTGTTGGCTCAAAGACTCGTCCAGCTGTAGACGTGCTCCCACAGAAACATCCAGCAAAGACTGCACAGTCGTTCTTGAGATATTTTGCTAACAGAAACAAAGTCATTATTATTCCACCTTGGCGTTTGCCTGCAGTTAATAAGAAAGTCATTGGCGTTAACGAGATCAGATGAAATGTTCTGAGGTTGTTTCTGTGACGACCTCCTGCTTCGTGCTCCAGTCGCAGACATAAATCTGACTCTTGGTGTCGTTGAGCTGCAGGCGGGAGGCAGCGACTGATGCTGCACATGCACAGGAGAGTCAGACGAGAAGAGGCAGCGCCGCCTGTTGTTGTCCCTCGTCGTGGAGCGAGAAGGTGGACGAGGGACAGCTGGACACTCCCTCTGCCTGTCCGTCCATCCTTCTGTCTGTGCACGCTGCGAGCGCCATAACGTGAAACATAATCAACGCACTGCGTTTGTTGTTTGGCTGCATCGCGGTGTCGCAAAGGTCCCTATCAAAAATTGGGTTGCCACATCAAAATCCAAGATGGCCTCCACCATTTGAGGCTTTAAAGCTGCAACATGTAGTTTTTGGAACACGCTGGAACTTAGAAAAATTTTGAACAGAGACACGTTTCTGGTCCCTCCCCCTTGCTCTCGCTGAACTTCAGCTCAGCCTTCTTAGCTCCGCCTCCACTGCATGTCCTGTCGCAGCCGCAGCGATGTTCTGTGTTTATATGTTAATAAAATGTTCTAAAAAATAAAAACATGGAGCGCTGGTCCAGAACACCAGGAAATCTGCTGAGCCTCGCCCAGCCATGTTGGACATGAGTTTAATTCGCTTGTGACAAATTCATTCATTTCCTCATTGTTTCAGTCATGGATCAGCGGAGGAGGAAGCGATCACTTGACTTTTGGCAAAAAAACAAAAGAAAAGTCCAGATCAGGGATGAAGAAGGGGAATTTAATACATTTGTGTCACATACAAAACAGTTTTGCATCGCTTTGCAATCCTTTGAACGAGAACGTGCGCGGCCGCTGGGGCTGGGACAGGCGGGGGCGTGGGTTAGGAGAGTGAGAAGCTCTGTTTTTATTGGCTGGTTAACGGCGGGTCACTGTGGCTTTTTAGAAATGCTTTTAGTACCACCTGGAGAAGCAAGGGGACTATAGTTTTTTTCAGAGATTACTTGTCTAACATCAGTCTGTCAGGAGATAGTGACAGAGTGAAGAAATATGTTAAAAATATATTGTTAGAAAAGTTACATATAGGAGCTTTAAGAACAGTTTACTCAAAGGATCGGGGGCTGGCCAAGGCCACCATTGGCCACCCGCTGGCTCCGCCACTGAGCTTTGTCGTGGATATAAACGCTCCCTCTGCTCTGCAGGATCCGTCTCCCTGCACTGCCTGGAACAAACAACAACAACAACAAATAAACACCTCTGCTCTGCCACACAGTGTAACTCCTCCCCTCTTGAATATTTAACTCCTCCCCTCTTGAATGTCTTGCACCAAAAACATTTAGGTCTTCTTACGTTTCTATTTCTGTTCCAAAAAACCCACTCACATTATACTGACACCATGAGAAACCTGAAAATTCAATTTGTGTAGAACATCATTTTGAAACGTTATAGAGCATTTGAAGAAGAAATTACATTAAAATCAGTCGTCGGTTTGTCATGAGTCGTCCAAGGAACTAAGAAATGAAAACGATCAATATTTTCATAGAGTTTGTTTTGGTATTAATCTACAGCTGAATAATTTTATTAGATTTAATTCAAGATGGCCACAGCTTATTAAAATTAGGTTGCAACTCAATGAAATTTACAGAAACTGAAGTAAAATTTCATGTGGAGTTTTTCGCGACATCATGCATGACATCATGCATGACATCATGCATGATGTCATTTTCAAGACTTCTCTGAAATGGCCACACCTGTCGTCTCTCAGCAGAAGATGATCTTACTGTAAAGCTGTCATGAAGCGGCGGGCGACATGCATTTCTTCATGGATTGCCAGGCCTGTACTGTGTTGCAGGCGTGTTGCAGGCATGTTGCAGGCGTGTTGCAGGCATGTTGCAGGCGTGTTGCAGGCATGTTGCAGGCATGTTGCAGGCGTGTTGCAGGCATGTTGCAGGCGTGTGCAGCAGCTGACGGATGCGTCAGACCCAGCTGTTCTCTCAGACCCAGCTGTTCTCTCAGACCCAGCTGTTCTCTCAGACCCAGCTGTTCTCTCAGACCCAGCTGTTCTCTCAGACCCAGCTGTTCTCTCAGACAGTTTGAGAAACTTTAGGTTGACGTTGCTGCGTTCGGCTCTCAGCAACATTACTTTGCATCAATGTCAAACTGTCAGCGTCGTGTTTTCTTCTCATGTTTTTCTTTTCTGGCTGCATCATTTCTGCAAATTCTACATTTCAGATAAATTGCTGCTGTTTTACCGTTATTTATTTTTTGATTTATTTATTTAATTTCTGGGCCAATACAAGCCAGCACCAAAACAGTTTCACACACACCAAGCTTTGGTGTGATCGTAACTGACAGTCACAACGTGCACGCCGAGCACTAACAGATCACACAGAATCCAGCAGGATCATGTGAGATCACGCAGGATCACGTGAGATCACGCAGGATCACATGAGATCACGCAGGATCGCGTGAGATCACGCAGGATCACGTGAGATCACGCAAGATCACGCAGGATCACGTGAGATCACGCAAGATCACGCAGGATCACGTGAGATCATGCAGGACGTCACGACTGAAGCAGCTGCGACTCTACGACTCTAAACTTTGTCGTTTTGTAATAAAATAAATAAAAGATGATAAAGATGACGGGTGTTCTGCCATTCTGTGTGGCTATGGCCACCATTAATTTATGGATCGCCAACCCCCCCCCCACACACACACACAAAAGCAGAAAGTGGTAATAATAAAACTACAGCAGTGTCTGTAGATGTTACTTTGTTTGGATTTAAAAAAAAATACATTTTATTTTTAGGCATTTATCTATTGTCAGCTAATGTGCATGTAGAGACGTGAGCAGACTGAGCAGAGCCCCAGAGCGGAAACAGAGCGAGCGTGAGTGTGTGTTTGTGAGTGTGTGTGTGTGTGTTTGTGTGTGTGTGTGCGTGTGTGTGTGTGTGTGAGAGAGCGAGGGACATTGAAAAATTGACTTCGTCATGAAGTCACATGACTGTGCTGAGTTTCCGTGGAGACAGCAGCGGTGTAGTAGCTGAGATGCTCGCCTGCTCAGTTGAGGACAGACTAGGCTCTGCAGCTGCAACAGCAGCTGGATCAGCAGCAGCTGGATCAGCAGCAGCTGGATCAGCAGCAGCTGGATCAGCAGCAGCTGGATCAGCAGCAGCTGGATCAGCAGCAGCTGGATCAGCAGCAGCTGGATCAGCAGCAGCTGGATCAGCAGCAGCAGCAGCAGCTGGATCAGCAGCAGCTGCAGCAGCTGGATCAGCAGCAGCTGGATCAGCAGCAGCTGGATCAACATCAGCTGGATCAGCAGCAGCAGCAGCAGCTGGATCAGCAGCAGCTGCAGCAGCTGGATCAGCAGCAGCTGGATCAGCAGCAGCAGCAGCAGCAGCTGGATCAGCAGCAGCTGGATCAGCAGCAGCAACATCAGCTGCATCAGCAGCAGCTGGATGTATGTTGCCAGTGAGGCAGGTGTTTCTCTCTGCGGAGGTGAGTGTGATGCTTCGTGTCTTCATCTCTGTGAAATTCAATCATCATTATTCAGATGGATTTGTGTGCACGTGCACTCTGTGAGGAAGATGCACGTGCAGAGCTGAGTCTTGACATTTGATCTGTTGCAGGAGTTGTGCATCGTGTAGGCTGAAAGTAGCAGAAATGATCACTAAAACTTGAATTGATCTGAAAACAGCTGAAATTAGATTAAAAAAGGCTAAAAGGCTAGCTAAAAATGTACAACAAGCTTTAATTAGTAGAAGAAAGCAGAAAGAACACTTTGCCCAAATAGGCTGAAAGAAGCTGAAATTAACACAAAAAGTGGAAATTATCTGAAAAAAAGCTGAACTTGGCAACAACAACAAAAAACAACTGAAAAGTAGCTAAAAAATCAGAAAGAAGCTTAAATTACCAGAAGGAAGTTGAGAGAACAGTTTTGCTGAATTAGGCCAGAAAAAGTTGAAATGAGTGCAAAATTATGGAATTAGCTGAAAAAGCTAAAATTAGCATAAAAAGCTAAATACCTGTAGTAGCTGAAACAGGAGAAAAGCTGAAATCCAGAAATAAGTCGAAAGAGCATAATCTAAGCTAAAATTAGCTGAAAGAAGTTAGAAGCACAAAAATGTACCGTAGTTAGCAGAAAGAATCTGAAATCAGCAGAAAACAGCTGAACAAACAGCTGAAAGTAGCTGAAAAAAGTTTAAATTTGTAGAAGGAAGCTGAAAGAAGCTCAAAATGTGAAAGGAGCAGTGAAAGGATGTAAACAGAGCTAAAGATTTGAAGGATGTAAAATGAGCTCAATTCATTTTCAAAGAGGACAAAATGTCAGAAAAGGCTAAATATTTCAAAAAGCCAAAGCTGCACCGATAAGTCATCGCACCTTCTGAAGGAGCTGAACAGCTAAAGAAGTGTAGGACGAGCATCGCGCTGAAGAACGTTTGTAATAGAGACAGAAGTTTTAATAAACAACAGCATCCACACTGTGAAGAGTTCAAACTGATGCAGCTGCAGACAGATGCTGCTGTGTGCGCACGCGGGAAGCCGTGCACCTGAAATATGCACATGGACGTTTTTGATCTCTTTGTGGAACTCCAGGTTCTGGAAGTTCAGGTTTAATGAAGCCGTCACAAGTCCAGCCCTCAGCTGTGACCTCCTGCGATGTCAGACGACCTTCCATCGACCTTCACTGAATTTACTGTTAGTTTCCTGTCAGCTGTCGATGCTCTCGCTCGTGTTATAATTAGGTTTACGCTGTTTTATATTCCTGTATTGCTGCCACAGCAGATGGCTATAACTCCATTTACCTGTTTGAAGTCAGCGCTGTCTGTGTTCGCAAAATCTCTCATGAACTACTGGCTGAATTTTAAATGAAACTTTCAGGAACGAGTGCACGATCAACAACTGATCTTTTTCACAGCAGCCTCATTCAAGACCACGGCTGCAGGTTTGTTGTGGGGTGGGGTAGTAGCAGGAATCGTTCAAGACCTACTCATTGAGCACAAACTTTTATAAAAACTAAAACAACAGCTGGAAGGATACGAGAGATGTGTTTTAAAGGAGGCCAAATATTGGTTTTATAAATTTTTATGGTGTGTCTGTGGGCTATCCAGACCATGTTCATTCAATTTAATACACAAAATAATTCTTAGATAATAAAATATCCCCTTCCTAGTTGTGCCTTTTCTCACTTTCGTTCTGAACAGGCTGTTTATGATAATGAGCTCTGAAGGCCACGCCCTTCAAAAATCTGTTTACATTAACTCCACCCTCCAAAGGGTTTACTTTAGCATTTCTTGCACTTTAGAAATGGCTAGTGCTAGCTTAAGATAACTTACCGAAAGCCGTATGCGCGCGCCGCCATTTGCTGCACCTGTTAGCATTAGCCCACCCGAATCCGAGGCTAATGTTAGCTCGTTCCTCCTCCGCCCGCTTAGCTCCGCTCGTTGCATGCGGCGCTTTGGGAGCGATCGCAGACACATACACAAAGTTCACCGAGTGTTTCCAGATAATTTATCCGTATGAGGCAACCTCTGATCGGAGCACGGTCCTCAAAAGCTAGCAGCTCCCGGCGGCAGATGGTCCCTTCGCCGGCATGTCCAATCCCCGCCCGCTTTGCTCCGCTCGTTGCATGGTCAGGCAGCGGTGATCTGCTCGTTTTACGTCTGCCGGCTGCTCGTTGGGAGCGATCGCTAATACGCTAAAAATTGAACTAAAACGTAAAAATAACAATTATACTTTATTTATAAAGCCATTTAAATAATAATAATAATGTCCTTTTTTTGTCATCTGTGTATGTTTCCCATACACAGACAAAATTCATCTCTGCATTTAACCCAACCACCACCAGGTGGTGCAGTGAGCAGCCGTAGTCAGCGCCCGGGGAGCTGGAGAAATAGGTGTGCACTCATAGACACCCCAAGGTGTGTAGTGGCCGGGGCGCGAACCCGCGTCCTTCGGGTCCCAAGTCGGAAGCCCTGCCACTACACCATCTTGGCTCCTCTTAAAACAACCACAGCTGCAACAAAGTGCTGTACACATGAAATTAAGAACATTTAAACAAAAGATGAGATGAAATCAGGAAAAACAACCGTCACGTCTTTTATACTGAAGTGGGTTGAGCCTAACCAGGGGTTGCTAGGTGAGGGGCTGGACTCAGGGTTGAGGTGGGTTGTCCTGCAGCCTGTGACGTCACAAGCCTCAGGATTTGAAAACGAGACATTTATATCCCTGAAAAATAAATCTACTTAGAGTAAATAAACCACTGGGTGCATTTCTTTGGCCCTAGGACAGTTTTTTTTAAGAAGTAAATACCCAAAGTAGAGTAAAAAAACACAATTAAAAAGTGAATTTTGCATCTGTGGTCCCCTTTAAAGAATGAAATGTAAGGACTCACTGCACCTTGTACCCTCTGTGCTCCAGTTGGATTAAAGGTGCTATGTGTAACTTTCTGTAGAGCGCAGAACTTTCAACAGGCAAAGCATTCTGATCCCTCCCCCTCAGAGCCATATATGGCTCTGCTCCCCCTGGCCCTGCTGAAATTCAAATTCAAGCTCTGTTTTTATTGGCTGATTCAAATTCAAGCTCTGTTTTTATTGGCTGGTTAAGGACGGGTCACTCTGTGTTTTTAGTGTTTTTATAAATGCTGATAGAGAAGCAAGGGGACTATAGTTTTTCAGAGATTACTTTGTCTAACATCAGTCTGTCAGTAGATAGTGACAGAGTGAAGAAATATGTTAAAAATATATTGTTAGAAAAGTTACAGACTGCACTACAAAGTTACATAGTGCAGCTTTAAAGCTGAGTCGTGATTTTTAATAAAATTCAAATTCCTTCTTCTCCACTTCCTGGTGTCCTGCACCACAAACAGCATTAAAATCCTCCAATCTTGTCTTGTAGTCAGTCGAAACCAGTGGCCAACAACATGAACGACACAATGCTCATGTCCTCTGGGGCACCGACTCCTACTAAAAGGTAAGCACACCCCCCCCCCCCCAGGCTGGATGTCATGTAGAATAATTATGTTTTTAAAAACTGACACATTAAACGACACAAACTGTAATCAGAATGAAACCAACAAGTTCCAGTTATTTCAGTTATCTTATATAGCAACAATAACAAAAGTTTTCTCAACTAATGTTATTTTAAGTCAGATTCAAGTCACTTCAGTCCAATAAACTACAGTACTAAATTTCTACAGCACTACAGTACTACAGTATCACAGTACTTTCTAAAATGTCAGTAGAGATATGAGGGTTCTTGCTCAACAATCCAGACAGAAAAATCCATCAAAGTTCAGTCAGGTCCTCTGGACGGTTTCTTTCTGTTGAAATGTCTCATCTTCCATCCAAAGGACTTCTTCAGTCCGAGGAGCTGCAGCAAACTCAGTCTTATAAATAACACCTTCACATAGTGGGTCAACCAGTCACGAGAAGAGGTCACGAGAAGACTCAGGGAACAGCTGGAGTCACGAGAAGACTCAGGGAACAGCTGGAGAGGTCACGAGAAGACTCAGGGAACAGCTGGAGAGGTCACGAGAAGACTCAGGGAACAGCTGGAGTCACGAGAAGACTCAGGGAACAGCTGGAGAGGTCACGAGAAGACTCAGGGAACAGCTGGAGAGGTCACGAGAAGACTCAGGGAACAGCTGGAGAGGTCACGAGAAGACTCAGGGAACAGCTGGAGAGGTCACGAGAAGACTCAGGGAACAGCTGGAGAGGTCACGAGAAGACTCAGGGAACAGCTGGAGAGGTCACGAGAAGACTCAGGGAACAGCTGGAGAGGTCACGAGAAGACTCAGGGAACAGCTGGAGAGGTCACGAGAAGACTCGGGGAACAGCTGGAGAGGTCACGAGAAGACTCGGGGAACAGCTGGAGAGGTCACGAGAAGACTCAGGGAACAGCTGGAGAGGTCACGAGAAGACTCAGGGAACAGCTGGAGTCACGAGAAGACTCGGGGAACAGCTGGAGAGGTCACGAGAAGACTCGGGGAACAGCTGGAGAGGTCACGAGAAGACTCAGGGAACAGCTGGAGAGGTCACGAGAAGACTCGGGGAACAGCTGGAGAGGTCACGAGAAGACTCGGGGAACAGCTGGAGAGGTCACGAGAAGACTCAGGGAACAGCTGGAGAGGTCACGAGAAGACTCGGGGAACAGCTGGAGAGGTCACGAGAAGACTCGGGGAACAGCTGGAGAGGTCACGAGAAGACTCAGGGAACAGCTGGAGAGGTCACGAGAAGACTCGGGGAACAGCTGGAGAGGTCACGAGAAGACTCGGGGAACAGCTGGAGAGGTCACGAGAAGACTCGGGGAACAGCTGGAGAGGTCACGAGAAGACTCGGGGAACAGCTGGAGAGGTCACGAGAAGACTCGGGGAACAGCTGGAGAGGTCACGAGAAGACTCGGGGAACAGCTGGAGAGGTCACGAGAAGACTCGGGGAACAGCTGGAGAGGTCACGAGAAGACTCGGGGAACAGCTGGAGAGGTCACGAGAAGACTCGGGGAACAGCTGGAGAGGTCACGAGAAGACTCGGGGAACAGCTGGAGAGGTCACGAGAAGACTCGGGGAACAGCTGGAGAGGTCACGAGAAGACTCGGGGAACAGCTGGAGAGGTCACGAGAAGACTCGGGGAACAGCTGGAGAGGTCACGAGAAGACTCAGGGAACAGCTGGAGAGGTCACGAGAAGACTCAGGGAACAGCTGGAGAGGTCACGAGAAGACTCGGGGAACAGCTGGAGAGGTCACGAGAAGACTCGGGGAACAGCTGGAGAGGTCACGAGAAGACTCGGGGAACAGCTGGAGAGGTCACGAGAAGACTCAGGGAACAGCTGGAGAGGTCACGAGAAGACTCAGGGAACAGCTGGAGAGGTCACGAGAAGACTCGGGGAACAGCTGGAGAGGTCACGAGAAGACTCGGGGAACAGCTGGAGAGGTCACGAGAAGACTCGGGGAACAGCTGGAGAGGTCACGAGAAGACTCAGGGAACAGCTGGAGAGGTCACGAGAAGACTCGGGGAACAGCTGGAGAGGTCACGAGAAGACTCGGGGAACAGCTGGAGAGGTCACGAGAAGACTCAGGGAACAGCTGGAGAGGTCACGAGAAGACTCAGGGGGACCACAGGAGTCAGGCTACAACAGCAAAACTCCAGGAACCATGTAAAGTCCAGGAACTAGTGAAGATGATGCACTGGAGGCAGCCATCACCGGCTTTGTGCTGCAGCTCGTCAGCTGATCCTCAGGTGTGGATCTGTTGGCGCCCTCTGGTGTAGACGAGCTGCAAATGAAAACTGATAGTTCTGCCTCCTGTTCTACTTTTAGAAACTCTGGGAACTGCAGGTAAACCTGCAGAGCTGCACGACCTTGTGAATGTATTTTAGTGGAACATTAGCTGCGCTGCCATGAAGAACTCCCACCTCAACAGGTGGGTTATCAGACAGCAGCAGATAGGAGGGGGGGGTGTTGTTTCAGTCCGTCTCATTTAAAGGCCAGCTCTACAATTATTTCCTCACAGCAATAATGAATCACTGCGGTTATGAATTTAATGATGGAGGCCAGTCGGACGTAACCTTTCTGCATTCTCTCTCCTGGCTGAGTCTGTTTTGTTCCAAATCACTCGACTGGATCGTCACAATCATTTGATCCTTTGAGGTTGGGATGCTCTGGAGCTTCAACCAGTCTGGGAGAGTTTATAAACATAGAGAGGTTATGAATGAGGGGTGTGGATGTCTCCTGTGTTCAGGGTTATGATCCTACACCAAGGTTTCTGAAGAGCAACGTGCAGCTGAAAGAAAAGCTCCAGACATTTTATCGCCAAAAGACAGATGGAGCAATAATGGGTTTCCCCATGTCTGTGTGTTTGTGTGGACATAAACTAAACCAAAGGATGCACAGACACAACGCATGATGTTTAGATCAGGTTATTCAAGATGGCTGCCACAGCTAATCAACATGAACAAGCACAAAGATGGAAATGACTCAGCCAGTTGACTGCATGTTTTAATGTAGCCGCACTCGGAGCGTGACGTCTGGTGATCGTGCATAAAACTGCACCAAAGGTTATTTTCAGCGTTTCACGGCACGACTTTGTAATTTCTCAACACAAGAACATTTTAGGATAAAGCTCTGGCATGAAAGCTGGTGGGTGATATGCACTCCTTTAAGCAATCTTTAATTATTCAAACAGCATGCTCATTATGAACCAACATCATTTGACTGAATAAATCTATGTATGTTGCTAAAACAACATACGAGTCGCGGTGTGACAACATAAAAGCTGTCGGAAAATGCAGCATGAATGCTGAAGATGCTAAAATTGTGTAGTGAAAGCTAAAGCAAGCAGAGCAGTGGCTAAAAACAGCAGAACAGTGGCTAAAAACAGCAGAACAGAGGCTAAAAACAGCAGAACAGTGGCTAAAAACAGCAGAACAGTGGCTAAAAACAGCAGAACAGAGGCTAAAAACAGCAGAACAGTGGCTAAAAACAGCAGAACAGTGGCTAAAAA
>JBBPBX010048825.1:7842-25599 GCA_038048925.1 Garcialebias charrua
TTAAGTGTCTTTTCCAGGGACACAACGAGGTATGCCGTGACTGGGGATCGAACCCAAGACCTTCTGGTCCTGAGCCGGCTGCCCTGCTGACAAAGTATGTAAACAAAAAGGAAGTTAGTATTTTTAAAAAACCCAATCTTAAGTCAATTTGCCCAGAATACTGTATATAAATTCTGGAAAATATATAAATACCCAGATGCCTGAGATGTGAGTGAATGCATAAAAAGAGGTATTTTTTCCAGCAGTGGGTTCCATGGGACAGTGTAAAGAAATATTACTGAATGTGGACTACATGATTACTGTATTTTCCAGCCTATAAGTCGCAGTTTTAAAAATAATTTTCATGTCCTGCGACTTATAGGGAGAATCGACATATTTATGGATTTTCCCCCATATTTTTAGACCAATTTTTGGCTGAGATATGACCGTTTCCATTCATTCTGACGAAAAAAATGGAGCAGTACCACTTTGGCCCTGCAGTACCACTTTCGGCCGCTAGGGTCCACCGACCGTTCCCAGCTCATGTGTCTGACAGCAGACTGATCTGCTCGGACTCACTCTGTCGCAGCACGGCCTCCTGCTCTCTGGAGGTCTGAACTACTGTTACCTCAGTGTTTGTTAGCAAATTAGCTCATGAAACACAAGACAGATTTTGATGAAACTTACAGAAAGTAATCACTGGATGGATATTTACAATGAGTTAGCTTTAGGAGATGTTTGAGCTAAAATTAGAATTATTTACAATTTATTTTTGCAGCGCGCGCTCACGTTTGGAAGTCCGTCAAAGCGAAACCATTTAAATCCAGCTGATTTGAACTTTACGAGCATTTGATAAGGAAAAGTTCAGCTCAGATACACCTTTACTATAATGTCAGCAAACATTTTTTTTTAAAGCTGTTTATCTTGTTAAATTTAAAAGAAATGCAGCGTTCCCACCCATGCGGGTGTACGTAGCAAAACTAATTTTTAAATCCAGCTGATCGTGCATTTATTAAGGAAAAGTTAAGCTCAGAAACACTTTTGCTATAATGTCAGCAAACATATGTATTTTTAAGGTGTATATCTTGTTAAATTTTAAAGAAATGAAGCGTATCCGCTCGCTGTGCGTGCACGCTTCGCAGCACCGACGTAGCAAAACTTTTTTTTTATTCAGCTGATTTGACCGGTACATGCATTTATTAAGGAAAAGTTCAGCTCAGACACATCTTTGCTATAATTTTCAGCAAACAAATAATTGTGTTTAAGTGTTAATCTTGTTAAAGTCCTACCGTGCACGCTCCTGTGGCCATTTGGCAGCCAAGCCATTTGGGCAAAACACCGGCCCACATTTCCGGGTTGTCACCGCTGACGCGTAGCATACGCGACGTGTCAGCGGTGACGCATAATAGATGCGACGTATACGGAGGTGCGGCACGTTTATGGATTTTTCCACTTTATTGGACATAATTGTACTAATGCGACAAATAGGGCGGAGCGAGTTAACGGGTGGAAAGTACGGTAAATAAGATGGAGGTATTGCGACGTCTGTCTGTTCTCTGTTTCCGGCACCTCTGTGTTTTTCCTCGTCCTCATGCACATTTGACTCAAATCCCAATCACCCATGGTGTTTCTCCTCTCACCTTGTTAGTGTATGTATTTATTCTTTGTCTGTTCACTCCCTGGGCATCCAGGCATTACTCCTTCCATGGTGGCATGATTTGTTTTCCTTTGTCTTGTTTTCCTCCGAACAGTAATTTTTTGGCCACCCTGTCAGCAATTTTTATTTTTGAGAAACAAATATTTTTACATACCTCTTGGAGTTCCTTGTTTCCAGCCTGCACGTAAGTTCAAGCCTAAACAGCAGCATCATGTCAGAATGCCTGGGTCAAAACAAGAACCCAGCAGGTTGTCAGCTTCTCGCCGATCTAATGCTACGTTCACACCGAACGCGTTTTGAACGGCCAAAAAGCGTGAAACGTCTCAAGGTGGACGCACTGGACGCACTGGTGTTCAGACCGGAACGAGAAGCAGCAGCGGCGGTGGCGGCGGGGTGTGGGAGGAGTTTACAATTCAAAACTTACCCGATATCCCGACTTCCTCACTGACACTCCGACAGGCAAGGTTCTTTTTTCTTTCTCCTTTCTTGAACTCCTCCATACTTGAACACAAATTTGCGGGTTGTTTCTGTGTCTCACAAACAATACGTCACACTTGCGCAACATCCGTCCCCTCGTTACCGCGTGACATAGCTGACTCCCTGATTGGTTGTCAAGACGCGTTGAGCGGCGAAAGTTCAGATTTTTCAAATCGAGCGGCGGCGGCTGCCGCGGGCACCGCATGCATGGAGAAACGCTCTGCCGCCCCTTCCGCACCGCTCAAAACGGACGTGACGTGACGCACAACCCCTAGAGGCGCGTCCCTCATTGACTTTGCATGTAAACCGGCCGCTCCTGCAGCTTAAAACGCGTTTGGTCTGAACGTACCACAACCCCTGAAGATCAGCAACAGTTCCACAAGGTTCTGCGTGCTTACTTCGACATATTGGCCATTTCCAGTAACTCCTGGGAGATGTGGATGGTTACACAAAATGTTGCGCTCCTCCCAACTGCTGTCTGTCACCCCCCGTCTCCGACCAGCCTGGTTCATCAACCGACTTCTGTGGGAGCGAATCCCTCCACACTGCCTCTTTTCTTGTCGCTGCTGCAAGAGAGGCCAAAAGTAGAACCAGTCTGGATCTACCAAGCTCCCGCTCCTTTCTCTAAGAGTCTTCCGGGATGCATGAGGAGTGGTGGAAAATTTTGCGCGGGGGCACCTGAGCCTGCTTGCTAGAAGGGCATCAAGCTCTCTTGCAGTAGAGGAACTGAGTCCAGCCATGCCTCCTGCCGTCACTGCAGTAGCCATGCCTCTTCAACAGACAAAGCAGCTGAGCCAGCCTCATCCGACAATGCAGCAGAACCCACCTCCCTGTGCCTGCACAGGGTTCAGCCACGACATAGCACACTCCAGTGTGTCAGTAGGTGTTGGGTCGACAACCCAGATTCCTGTGTCTCAGTGTCAGGGTTTCAGGCAGGTCAGGCAGGAAAGAACCCAGCATTACAGGCAAAAGTCAGGACTTGAGGATACAAAAATAAATGATCTTTAATAATAATAAATCAAAAGACTGACGTGGCAGCAACTTACAAAACAGGGAACAGAAATCAGGAGAGGCTGGCAGGATAGGACAGGGTAGACTCAATGACGACACCATAAAGGACAAGACTCACAGACAGACTTATATACACAGACAAGACAGGACATGATCACAGACAGCTGGGAACACAGGGAGGAATAAATCAAGAATAATGAGACACACACTGGGGTGCACAGACAAGGGAAGTCCAATAGATGGTGCCATCCCTACACTCAGTAGGCGTCGGAGACCACTACTATGATCCTCCAAGTTTCTCCATGGGTGTCTGAGACATAGACCTCTCACTGGTTTCCACACCAGTTAAAACATTGCTTGTTTCTCCATCAGTTTAAACCTTGTTGGTTTCCACACCAGGTAAAACCTTGAATGCAGATTTACCAGTTAAAAGTCAGACAAACCTGACAAACTCTTACCTGAAGATCTAACAGCCTTGTACATAAAGAAAACAATAAATGCAACAAAAAAAAGTAGTTCCAGCACTTCTGTCTCCATATATCAGTAAAAAAAAACTAACCTCATTCAGAGAAATTTGAAGTACTGTATAATCTTGTATATACTGTGAGTTTTCTCCTTGTTCTGATAATTGTCTATGTCAGTGATGAGGGTTTCAACTTGAACACAGGGTCAACTTGCAGTCATTAATAATTCCAACTGAGACAAATGGCTGCTTACATGAATGAGATCATTCATTTATTTCCCTTCTGCAGTTGTTGGCTCTGTCATGGAACAAGCAGGCGGACACTATTACCTGTATATTACACTCACATATTTATTTGAAAATTTAGACTTTTAGGGATTGTTTTTGGTTTTCCAAACATCATTTCTGTTGCTTTGGAAAAGTATTAGCAACAGTTTTAGGATCATTTTCATAAATTGCTTACTCCATCAAAAATGTTCTATAAATTGTTCCAGCAGTGTTTACTCTTCTTTTATGGTCCAACATAGGATTTTTTTCCTCAAAACTCTTACCTTGATTTTTATTTTCCCCATAATGCTAATTTTTTTTCCTGAAAATTGCAGTTTGTAGCAGCATTAAGGCAAAACAACTTGCAGACCACATAATCTGGCTCTCAGTGGAGGAAAGCTTATAGTCAAAGTCTCGCTGGAGTAATCAGACATCTGCATGCAGGTGGATGGACTAGCAGTATTAGTAGTCGGGGGTTTAAACCCAAACACTAAAGGAAGGGAAGTAAAAGAAGAAGAAAAACCAAAAGATCAGAGTCCATGACTTCAACCTCAGACAATGACGTTAACTTTCTAGATAGCAGTAAAAAAAGAACAGCCCACAAATGATGTTCAATATAAATGTTTCTGTTGAGGTCATTTTCAGAACCACTCTTCAGTTCTCCGAGCACCAGGGACAGCAACTGAGGTGAAAGAATAAACAACAGAATAAGGATTTTATAATATTATAAACAAAATTAAACTAGAATGTAGCAACACAGTGTGTTCACAGTTAATGGCTACAGCTGTGATTTGATTCATATTTATCCCATTTAGAGGTGCCAAATGCTTTGACCTCTTGCTTTGTTCGTCCTTATTTTCTTACAAAACCACAGACTCCAAAGCAAAATGCTGCTTGCATTCATCATAAACAGGAACACCTCTCCTCCACTTTACATCAGTCGGTAATAAGCATCCAATGTCAGCTGTTCTAATAACACAATTTTACCTCCTTTTATAGAAGAGTGATTGCAGCTTATTTCAACACACACAGAGTAGGAATATGAAAAAAACGTACCTGTACACTTAACATTGTGACTTTTTCACATTTATAATGAAATGCACGGTCTGCAAAATATCACTAACTGGTTTCAGTAGGGCGGCACGGTGGTGCAGTTGGTAGAGCTGCCACCTCTCAGCAAGAACGTCGTCAAATCCCAGCCTGCAGGCTATTCTGGCTGGAGTTTGCATGTTCTCTCCGTGCATGCGTGGGTTTGCATGCACAAAAATATGCATGTTAGGCTGATTTGTAACTTGGTGTGAGTGAAAGAGTGAATGGTTATTTGTCTTGTTGGTCTCATGTGTCCCTGTGATGGACTGGAGATCTGTCCAGGATGCCCTCACCTCTCACACAGTGACTGCTGGACATGGGCACCAGTGACCCCCGTGACCCAAAAAGAAGAAGCGGGTAAAAGATAATGGATGGATGGCATGCGCGTAGCCAGGGGGGGTTCGGTGGGTTCGGTGGGTTCGAACGAACTGCCCACTTTGCCTATGAAGTCCCGCCTACAACTCCAGCGAGATATAGAACTGTGAGGTGAAGACGACGTTCACTCTGTCCTGGCTTGGAAGAAAACATGGTGGATTCATTTCAAATGGTAAAATTACATTGTGGTTTTTGATTCAACTGTTCATTTGTGTATTTTAAGTAGTACCGTTTGATGTTAGAGAGATTAGAAGTGGGTCACGTTTTCATAAGATATGGGATAATGCTAAAACATGCTATAGCTAAGCTAAGTTTGTGACGACGATTTTCGTCATGTTTTTTCCCCCTTGTTTTTGTCTATTTCCGCCATGTTGGGAACAGTAATTTATCTGAAATTGGTACCAGTACCCCCATTCTTACCCTAAAGCTAAGTTTACAGTGATAGGACACGTAGTTACTCACAGGAAGCCTGAAACGGAGCGTCCATGTTTTTCTAATTAGCTTGTTTACACGTTTGAAGTAACGTGTACCACCGCCAATGAACCAATCGTAGTCCTACAGGTCCACTTTTTCTTCAAACGAACCGTCCCTCATAAAATCTTGGCTACGCCTATGGATGGATAAAAGATTTTTACCCCCCCCCCCCCCACACACACACACACAATTAAGTATCTACAATTACCGTAAAAAGTCATTTTTTAGATTGGGAGAGGAAATTGGATTGCCTGGATAAAACCCGCAGATGCATGATCAGGACATGCCAAACCACTGGAAAAATGCTTCTCGGTGCAACTTTTTATTATTATTTTTTTTTTACAAACTTAGAAATCATCCTGACACTCAACTCCTACATTGAGTGTCAGGATGAATGGCGAATGAATGAATAGGTGCTGAATAAACATGAGCAATACATTTTTTATAATGGATGTAAATATTGAATGTCATGCTGACTCAAGGTGTTCATTGTATAACTTTAAAACCTACTCAACCAGCATTTTCAGAGTGGAAGTTTAAAATAAAAACTTTCAATGTTATTCATTATGATCGTGATCAGGGCTAGAAATTCCTGATCTTCCAGCTAGAAGATTAAGAATTTGATTTCCAGCCTCTGAAGATGAACACGACACTGAAGCCTCTGACAGTAGTGTGAGACAGAGAGAATTTGTGAAAATATTAGGGGACCGTGAGAGTGTTTTAAATGAAAAAAGTCATTAAAAACCCCAAAGAGTTGAGATATTGTTGCACAAATGTGAACTACTTATCTGTTGGTGTTTGGTGTAAATGTCTGGCCTTGGACATACAAAGTTTATATTTCTTTATGACAAATGTTTCCTCTGTTGCTAGGGGTGATTAAGAGATCATGCAAAGGTGAACTATGTTTTATGAAGCTTGAAAGTTTTTACATTTTGGTTCAGTCTTGAGTCCAGATAGCCTTTTAGGAGCCCCCAAAATGGTCCTTTCTGTGTTTTTTGTTGTCTTATTAGTTATATGCTATATTTGGGTTACTACAATCATTTTCTGTAATTTGTGTTTTGTTTTGTCCTTCTGTGCATCCTTTGTGCTATCTGTCATTTCTCCCGAGTCAGTTTCATGCCATGTCTGGCTCTCTTTCGCGTCTCATTGTGTTTTCATCTCAGTTCATTTAAGTTTTTTTCCTGCCAAATCAGCATTTTGTTTTTTAACAGTTAAGTTTTGTATTTTCCTTTGTGTCATTATGCATTTATGGGCTCATCTTCTACTAACTGTGACAGATTTTGCTGCAGAGGCAATAAAGCCTTTTGCTGAGCTACAAAACATTCATAAATTGTATAACTTCAGTTAACAAAGTATTGACTCACAGTAAAGGAGAAAGTGGCTAAAGGGTGGTACACAAGATATATTTTCTACTTAGGTGTGTATAAATCCCTTAAAAGTTATGAATGCTTCAAAATGACATTTGTTCTTTTGTTTTTGTAACAAGTATTGTGTGTAAAGGATGCTACTTTTGCTGTACCATATTTTCCGTTGTATAGGTCGCACCTTTTTATGTTTTTTTCAAGGCCTGCGACCTATACTCAGGTGCGACCTATATATGGCTTGTTATCACTTTCGGTGAAACAAATTTTAAATCCAGCTCATTTCACAATTACGTTCATTTATTAAGGAAAAGTTCAGCTCAGACATATATTTGCTATAATTTTTATCAAACAAATAATTGTTTTTAAGTGTTAATCTTCTTAAAAGCCTTGCTGTGCGCTCCTGTGGCAGACATTTGCAGCAGAGCTAAACGTAGGTGCGACCTATACACCGGTGCGACCTATCTAGGGATTTTTTCAATCTATTGGTGATAATTGGACAAAGCGACCTATACACAGGTACAACCTATACACCAGAAAATACTGTATATTGCTTTGTTTATAGTTTTGTATGTTTATGGTACTCAAAGTAATCTAATGCAGTGACTGATGTACTTATTAGTTTATGTCACAACAGGGCACTGTTGTATCGGTTCATTTCAGTTTTTTTTCAAGATTTTGTCCAGTATGTCTTGGAACTTCCTGTTTTTGGGCTTGAACTACCGTAGTCTGGAAGTCCATGAGAAATAATGGTGGGAAGTTGTTTCTTATAATAATTCAAGGCCTACGTGTTGTGTGGCCGATCAGTGGCAGTCCTAGCCTATTTGGCGCCCTGTGCAAGCAACCCCAAACACCACCCCCCCCCTGGCGGGGGTCCGTTCTCAGAAAATTTTGAATAAAATAGATGCCATTTCCTGCATTCTGTTGTATTTTAATGGGTTGTTCAACATCTAATTTTACCTACATATATAACTATTCAATAACTATTTTAGAGTTAATGGCAGAACAAGAAGTAGCCTGAGACAAACATGTAGCATTAACACATTATGAACATTATTCAAGAATTGTTTCTATAAGAACATTATCCAATATTTTATATGAACGGTAAGATACTAACAGCATTGTAAGAGGTGGACAGTTGAACATGGAGGCCTCCACCTCTGTTTAATGATGGACAGTTTCTTTCCACAATGATGGCCTCCTTTACTCCTCTCTCAAACCATCGTTCCTCTCTATCAAGGAGGATAGATGACTGAGTTTGTCACAGCTCCTCAGACTGAAGAGGTCTTTTTGATACAAAGAAGAATCTGTTCAGAGGACTAAATTTATTGAGCCTGCATCGGACAATAATCTGTAAAGATTTAGCACATTTGATATGGAAAACACATTTTGACTTAGCCATTATATTTTCAATGGTAAAATATGCAGGCTTATTTCATATTACTTTCATACTATTCACTTTCATTACGGGCTTTATGTATTTCTTATCTTACTTTTAATGATAACAATATAATGAGTCACTACTGTCGTTTAGAAAGTGTTTATATTGGAACTAATGCTTGTTTGTTCACACACAGTTACAACAGCTCACCTGTTCCTTCATACTGACAAATATTGATGCAAGATGGCCACGCTCAGAGCAGCCGCAGCTTCACGAGCTCCCGGTTCATCCCTAGTTTATAATTTTAATAGTGTTTTTGTACCTGACTCTGCGCGTTTTTTGCGGGTGAATTATAGCCGAACTGAACTGTTAAGAATCGGAGCGGATTTACCACAGGGCACAGCTGAAATCAGCAATGAACTCAAATCAGAGCTCGGAAGATTGGAGCTGTTAAGGACATCTTTCTGGAAGCAGACGCGCTCCAGGGGAAAGAAAAGGAAGCGTTGCTCACGAGGAAAGAAGAGGGGTTGCCGAGCAGGAATTATGACGAGACTGCGGGCAGACGCTAAAACCGGTAGACCCCCGATGCCGGCTCTTTTTCTGTCTAACGTCCGCTCGCTGGACAACAAAATGGATCTACTTCGTTTGAGAGTGACCACGTCGGAGGAGATGAGAAGGTGCTCCGTGCTCTGCCTAACGGAAACGTGGATCTCTGAGGATACACCAGACTCTGTTTATGAGTTGGATAATAGACTCTTTTTCAGAACGGACCGGTGCACCGAGACTACAGGGAAAACACGAGGTGGCGGTGTTTGTATTTACGTGCACAAAGACTGGTGCACGAACTGTTCCGTGATTAAAAGGCTTTGTTCAGCTGCCGTCGAGTTGATCACAGTAAGATGTAGGCCGCATTACCTTCCTCGCGACCATGCTGTGATTTTAATAACAGCTATTTACATAGCACCCGATGCTAATGCTAATGACGCCCAGGGAGAAATTCATGACTTACTCACCTCGCTGCAGTGTAAATATCCTGAGGGGCTCTTCATTGTTTGCGGAGACGTCAATCACGTAGATCTTCAAATCTCCCTCCCAGCCTTCAATAAGAACGTCTTCACAGCAACGAGAGGTGATAAAACGCTGGACCAAGTCTACACAAATGTAAAGGGGGCGTACACGGCGAAGACACGCCCAGCGCTCGGAGCTTCCGATCACGACTCTCTGATCCTGGCACCAAGACAACTCCCCCCACTCAGGCGCTCCAAGCCGGAACAAAGAGAGATAAGAATCTGGAGTCAAGATAGTTCCCCCATGTTGAGAGACTGTTTTGAGAAGACAAACTGGTCTGTTTTCAGAGAAGCAGCTACTGAAGGAAGTTCAGTGGATATGGAACTCTATGCTTCCTCAGTCCTGGGCTACATCAGTACATGCTCTGAAAATGTATCCATAAGAAAATATGTTAAATCCTACCCGAACCGGAAACCCTGGTTAAATAAAGAAGTTCACGCCTTGCTAGCAGCCAGGGACACTGCATTCAAGTCAGGAGATAAAGAGGAGCTGAGAAAGAGCAGGAATGAACTGAAGGATGGCATTAAGAAGGCCAAGGCCACGTATGCACAGAGGATAGAGGGACAGTTCACCTCACAAGACCCACGGAGCATGTGGAAGGGTATTAAATGCATAACAGATTACAAAGGCAAGAACAAACAATGCCCCAGGGACCCATCTCTGCCTGATGCCCTCAATAAGTTTTATGCACGTTTTGATGATCCAAACAGACCAGCTAGCACCAGACTCACCTCATCACCAGATGAAGAGCATCTCAGGGTGACCGCAGCAGAAGTGAGAGGCAGTCTCAGAAAGATTAATCCTCATAAAGCAACCGGACCAGACAACATCCCAGGGAAAGTTCTGAAGGAATGTGCGGACCAGCTCTGTGAGGTGCTGGCTGACATCTTCACCACCTCACTTGCACTGGAGTCAGTTCCCACCTGCCTGAAGACCGCGACCATCATCCCAGTCCCAAAGAGCTCCACAGTGACTGGTCTGAATGACTATAGACCAGTGGCCCTCACCCCGATAGTCGCTAAATGTTTTGAGAAACTGGTCATGTCCCACATCAAGGCAACCGTCAACATCAACGAGGACCCTCATCAATACGCATACCGTGAGAACCGATCAACAGAGGACGCCATTTCTTCCGTGGTCCACACTGCTCTCACCCACCTGGATCAGAAGGACTCATACGTGCGTCTGCTCTTTGTGGACTTCACATCTGCCTTCAACACCATGATCCCCCAAACTCTGATAGACAAACTATCTACACTTGGACTAAGCCCCTCTATTTGTAACTGGGTACTAGACTTCTTAACAGACAGACCACAGTCCGTGAAGATCCACAACTTCTCCTCCTCCACCATAACCCTCAGCACTGGCTCTCCTCAAGGATGTGTGCTGAGCCCCCTTCTGTTCACTCTGCTCACATATGATTGTACAGCCACACTTCCAGGCTGTCATATTGTTAAGTTTGCAGATGATACAGCGGTGGTGGGATGCATCACAAACAATGATGAGTCCAGCTACAGACAGGAGGTGGAACATCTGGAGAGCTGGTGCAAAGAGAATAATCTTCACATGAATGTGAAGAAGACAAAGGAGATGATTGTGGACTTCAGAAGGAACAAACACACCCACGCCCCACTGAAAATAGGTGGGTCTGCAGTGGAAGTGGTCTCCAGCTACAAATACTTGGGTGTACACATGAATGATAACCTCAGCTGGAGCAACAACACCACCAGCCTGATCAAGAAAGGTCATCAGAGACTCTACTTCCTCAGACGGCTGAGACGTGCTGGTCTGAGCAGCCCAGTTCTCACCTCGTTCTACAGGTGTGCAGTGGAGAGCGTCCTGTGCTCCAGCATCAACGTGTGGCATGGAGGCTGCACAGTTGAAGAGAGGAAAGCTCTACAGAGAGTGGTGAAGGCTGCACAGAAGTCTGTTGGAGTCAGTCTCCCCACCATCACAGACATTTACACCTCTAGATGCAGGAAAAGAGCCACCTGCATCATGAAAGACCTCACTCATCCAGCACACTCACTCTTTGCCCCACTCCCCTCAGGACGGAGGTTGAGGAGCATCAAGTGTAGAACCACTAGACTGAGGAACAGCTTCTACCCTGAGGCTGTTAGACTCATGAATAAATAAAAATAAAATAAAAAATAAACACTGCAAAATATCACATTGTGCTGATGCTGATCTGTTTTCTTGTTGCTGTGTTCATCTGTGTTCATCTGTGACCATCTGCTCATACAAACTCATGTTCGTGCCGCTGTTTATTCCCACTATATTAGGCTTAGTGTATTAATAGTTGATGTTTTTCTTAGTTAATTCTAGATGTTATTACTGTTTTTCTCTTGCATTTGTTGTTGGATGTAACTGGGACCATCCATCCATCCATCCATCTTCTTCCGCTTATCCGGGGTCGGGTCGCGGGGGTAGCAGCCTAAGTAGGGAGGCCCAGACTTCCCTCTCCCCAGCCACTTGGAGCAGCTCCTCCGGGGGAATCCCAAGGCGTTCCCAGGCCAGCCGAGAAACATAGTCCCTCCAGCGCGTCCTGGGTCTTCCTCTGGGTCTCCTCCCGGTGGGACATGCCCGGAACACCTCACCAGGGAGGCGTCCAGGAGGCATCCTAACCAGATGCCCGAGCCACCTCAACTGGCTCCTCTCGATGTGGAGAAGCAGCGGCTCTACTCCGAGTCCCTCCCGGATGACTGAGCTTCTCACCCTATCTCTAAGGGAGAGTCCAGCCACCCTGCGGAGAAAACTCATTTCAGCCGCTTGTATCCGAGATCTTGTTCTTTCGGTCATAACCCAAAGCTCATGACCATAGATGAGGGTGGGAACGTAGATCGATCGGTAAATTGAGAGCTTTGCCTTTTGACTCAGCTCTCTCTTCACCACGACAGACCGGTACAGCGCCCGCTTCACTGCGGACGCTGCACCTATCCGCCTATCGATCTCACGCTCCAGTTTTCCCTCATTCGTGAACAAGATCCCGAGATACTTAAACTCCTCCACTTGGGGCAGGACCTCCTCCCCGACCCGGAGAGGGCATGCTACCCTTTTCCGGCTCAAGACCATGGCCTCGGATTTGGAGGAACTGATCCTCATCCCGGCCGCATCACACTCGGCTGCAAACCGCTCCAGTGAAAGTTGTAAATCACGAACTGATGAAGCCAGTAGGACCACATCATCTGCAAAAAACAGAGAAGCGATTCTAAGGTCACCAAAACGGATCCTCTCAACACCTTGGCTGCGCCTAGAAATTCTGTCCATAAAAGTTATGAACAGAATCGGTGACAAAGGGCAACCTTGGCGGAGTCCAACTCTCACCGGAAACGAGCCTGACTTACTGCCGGCAATGCGGACCAAGCTCTGACACCGGTCGTACAGGGACCTAACAGCCCTTATCAAAGGGCCTGGTACCCCATACTCCCGGAGTACCCCCCACAGAACCCCCCGAGGGACGCGGTCGAATGCCTTCTCCAAGTCCACAAAACACATGTAAACTGGTTGGGCAAACTCCCACGCACCCTCCAGGACCCTGCTGAGGGTGTAGAGCTGGTCCAGTGTTCCACGACCAGGACGAAAACCACACTGCTCCTCCTGAATCCGAGGTTCGACTATCCGACGGACCCTCCTCTCCAGAACCCCTGAATAGACCTTACCAGGGAGGCTTAAGAGTGTGATCCCCCTATAGTTGGAACACACCCTACGGTCCCCCTTTTTAAATAGGGGAACCACCACCCCAGTCTGCCAATCCAAGGGAACTGCCCCCGATGTCCACGCGATATTGCAGAGTCGCGTAAGCCAACACAACCCTACAACATCCAGAGCCCTAAGGAACTCCGGGCGAATCTCATCCACCCCCGGAGCCTTGCCACCGCGGAGCTTTTTAACCACCTCGGCGACCTCAGCACCAGAGATCGGAGAACCCGACCCAAAGTCCCCAGGCTCTGCTTCCTCAGTGGAAGACGTGCCAGTAGGATTGAGGAGGTCTTCGAAGTATTCCGCCCACCGACTCACAACATCCCGAGTTGAGGTCAGCAGCACGCCACCTCCACCATAAATGGTGTTGGTCTCGTACCTCTTTCCCCCCCTGAGACGCCGGATGGTGGACCAGAATCGCCTCGAAGCCGTACGGAAGTCATTCTCCATGGCCTCTCCGAACTCCTCCCACGCCCGAGTTTTTGCCTCAGCAACCACCCGAGCCGCATGCCGCTTGGACTGCCGGTACCTATCAGCTGCTTCCGGGGTCCCACAAGCCAAAAAGGCCCAATAGGACTCCTTCTTCAGCCTGACAGCATCCCTCACCGCCGGTGTCCACCACCGGGTTCGAGGGTTGCCACCACGACAGGCACCAACAACCTTGCGGCCACAGCTCCGATAAGCTGCCTCGACAATAGAGGCGCGGAACACGGCCCACTCGGACTCAATGTCCCCCGCCTCCCTCGGAACATGTTCAAAGCTCTCCCGGAGGTGGGAGTTAAAGCTCCGTCTTACGGGAGACTCTGCCAGACGTTCCCAGCAGACCCTCACAATACGTTTGGGTCTGCCAGGTCTGACCGGCATCCTCCCCCACCATCGGAGCAACTCACCACCAGGTAGTGGTCAGTAGACAGCTCCGCCCCTCTCCTCACCCGAGTGTCCAAGACATGCGGCCGCAGATCAGATGAGACGACAACAAAGTCGATCATCGAACTGCGACCTAGGGTGTCCTGGTGCCAAGAGCACATATGGACACCCTTATGCTTAAACATGGTGTTCGTTATGGACAATCCATGACGAGCACAGAAGTCCAATAACAGAACACCACTCTGGTTCAGATCAGGGGGGCCGTTCCTCCCAACCACACCCCTCCAGGTCTCACTGTCATTGCCCACGTGAGCGTTGAAGTCCCCCAGTAGAACAAGGGAGTCCCCAGGAGGCGCACTCTCCAATACCCCCTCCAAGGACTCCAAAAAGGGTGGGTAGTCTGAGCTGCCGTGTAACTGGGACCCCGTGTACATAATCTCGTTTTCATCACATGTACCACATGCGGTGCAAATGACAATAAAGACTCTCTGACTCTGACTCTGACAGGAATAATCTCCTCATCACTCCTGGCTCTGATCCTGATACTAAATCCCATTTTAAAATTTGTCAAAAAAAAAAAACCTCCCCTTTTTACAAATACTTATGATCAATTCAGGCCAGTTTCATTAAAGGGTTGAATCATCTAACATCTCAGGGTACTTTCATATACTGTAGCAGGTCTTCACCAGACTCATATAATATTATTTAAAGGATATAACAGTATGTTATGTCATAATGCCACACACCACAAAATTCAATGACTTGATAATTAACTTGAACCGTGTTTTGCAGCCAAAGTTCAACATCATGTCTCACCTGTTTGATCTCTCTCATTTACAAACTGCAGCTGTTTGAGTGAAAACTGTGTCAACGTTTGCACATTTAGCTGCGTCTGTTTCCAGAGCTTTTCTCTTTTTAATCCTTCTCTTCTCTGCACCACCCTCCTTTTTCTCCCTTCCATCTTTCCACTGACCGCACTTACGTGTCACCTCCGGGTACGTAAGAAAAATGAAACTAAAAGTGGAGGCGGGACGGCCCCAGCAGCTGCTACGTTGATAAACTGATGACATGTGAATAAATGAAGGGCGGGGCGGCCCAGGAGCAGCGCAGTAGTGGTGTTCTGTGTTATATGTTGTTAAAACAAAAGTTGTAAAAGATTTAAAAAAATAAAAAAAACGAGGAGCGGCGTCTCCTCTTATGCCGCCCCCTGCTGGAGGCCGCCCTGTGCGGTAGCACAGTTCGCTCATAGGAGAAACTGCCACTGTGGCCGATTGCCTGTTACCTGGTGTACACCATGAAGCTCAGGTAGGCTGCAATCTTCTGTGTCTTTTGTAAACGTTAGGAATCTGTTGTGAAATCCAGAGCCAAATGCTGTATTTTACTTTATATATTTTTTATTTTCACAACTTTTCTTATGCAAATTTTGGTTTGCTTGCCACACATCAGTTGGAAAGAGAACTGTTGTCAGATACTTTTGCACAAGTTCGTTAGTTATTTCATGAATAAAAGAACAAAGTGTATGTTATTGCATAATAATTATTTTTGTCACTTGTACAAAGTAAATGACTGCAAAATTAAAACCCTTGTAATCGTGTCATGTCATGCAACCATTTTTAAAGTTTGTACCCTTTATGTAAGCTTTCACCACATGCTCCATGTCTTGTTTCCTGTTTGTCGTCTTGCAAAGTTCATGTTATAGCACCACCTACAGGTCGGGTTTTGTTAATACTGTATTTGGGTATTTTTGGATGCTTCTGTGTAGAAGAAGACATTTCGAGAAATGTGCCGTGTTTACAAGGACATTTTTGTAAACAAATAAACAAACAAACAGACAAAAAAACTCAATATTGTTTCTATGGGGAAAATGCCTTTGAATATGTTGGAGAAAATATCATATATCCAATAGCCATAAGAGCTTCACTTTAGGGAAGTTGTAAATGAGGTCATGCAAGGATCATATAAAGTTAAAATTACCATCACTGTTGCTTTCATGTGCCACAGAAAATGTGTTGCTTGCACATTCAAAATGTGAGAATAGCCCCGTTTGCTATAAGCCAGAAGGTTCTGTTTACAAATGGTTCGGAGGCACATCCTGTCAACCTGGACCTAAATAAATGAGTCCACCCGCTGTGAGGGGTGTGACAGCAGCAGTGAGGCATAAAAGGCATTTAATGGAGCCATGCCAACATCTTTTAAGATGGGGAATTATTATTTTACTGAAAACGAGAAACCCGCTGAGCCAGCGCTGACATTTTAAATTGATATTTCAAGTTAACAAGATGAAATATGTAAATTTATTTGGTCTATTCATCTGGTGCAGATCTCTGAGCTGTTTCATTAGCATTAAACAGACATGCCCTGCTAAGGTCAGTTCAGATGCTCAGTTCAATTACTGCAACTTTTATAAATAGAAAGACATTCTGCAGCCAATGGCATTAAAATAACTTGATAAATTTCATAATTTGACTACATCGATAGAGCTCAAACAAATTAAAATATTTATTTGTGTTTCAAATGATCTATTAAAATAAAGTCAGCAAATTAATTTACATCAACACACATACATGTGTGTGTGTGTGTGTGTGTTACAATAATTGTCACGTTTATTTTTATTTTATGAAGCAGACCTATGTTTTCTGATGAATTCTCGGAACTGAAAAAAGCTAAGCTTTCCATCCATCCATTATCTTTACCCTCTTCATCCTTTTCAGGTCGTGGAAGCCACTGGTGCCACTGGCGCCCATGTCTAGCCATCACTGTGCGAAAGGCGGGGGACACCCTGAACAGGTCGCAAGTGTGAGGAGGATTACATTTCCCTGTGTGTCATCTCCCGCTTGTGGCTTGTTCCTGCTCTCACATATCTTCCCTCATAATTGGCACATGTCATTCACTTGTTAAGGCCGAGATACACTGAAGCAGACTCCGTATACGCGCATATTTTGTGCGTATGTTTTTGCTGCTATACTTCAGCTCACGTTCTCCTTGTTGTAATATGAGCAGCTGAGCACGGAGGGACTCAACTGAGCTCGCTGATTGGTCACTTGCTGACACGCCTACTGAATTGATTGACAGCCTTTAAGTCAGCTGAAAGTGAAACCTAGTCAGCTGAAAGTGAAACCTAGAGAACTCATCATGAGCAGCTCGCTGGACTTCTGCGGTGTTCTGATACGGTGTTTCTACTATATATGTTATAAAAAGTTCTCTCAGAAATAAAAATAATAACAGGGAGCGCTTTTCCTGCAGCACACAGCCCACCAGGGAATATTTAAAACATCGTGCACCCAGGTAGGACCTGAATTCATTCATTTCAATCATCGAGTGAACGGAGGAAGAAGCGGTTACTTGACTTTAGGCAAAAAAACAAAAGAAAAGGCCCGATCAGCGATAAAGAAGGGGAATTTATTTCATTTGTGTAACATACAAAACAGTCCGGCGCCGGGAAGTTTATGGTCAGACACCGCGTATCGCGCACGCGGATCGCGTATGCGTAGTAAAAAAATACTTTTGCGCGTACATGCCCTGAGGGGCTACGCGGGGCTACGCTTTTGCCACAGCGTACGTACGCTGCGTATAGGCGTACCGTGAGGAC
>JBBPBX010048826.1:0-22318 GCA_038048925.1 Garcialebias charrua
TAGGCCATCTGGATAAGGGAACTTGTTTGTTTAGCTTTCGGTAGTCTATAGTGAGTCTCCACTTACCATTTGGTTTTAACACCGGCCATAAAGGCGCAGAGTAAGTGCTGTTACAGTATCGGATGATACCTTTTTCTAACAGGTCATTAATGATTTCTCTGATAGGTTGATGTGCTGCCAGAGGAATCTTGTACTGTCTGACAAATGCAGGGGGAGCATTAGGCGGGGTTGGGATGCTCACTGTGTGGAGCGTGGTCAACCCACAATCCATCGAGTCAGCTGAGAATGATTTCTCATACGTTAAAAGAACTTTGCGAAGTTTGTCCCTTTCTTCATCAGTTTTCAGGGCGTCGGCTTGAGCGACCACCTGTTCAATCTGTGAAGCAATTGAGAGGGGTTCTTGTCCTTTGGGGAGCTCCATTGAGTCCCTTTCAGTGTCGTGAAACCTGTCTACAGGTAGGGCACTATAAGTTTGAGGACCTAGACTGTCTCCTCGGTTGAAACCGAACCGGTTGACTGTGTCATGGTCGGAATCATTGGGGGAGAAGAGAGCTATGGCCTGTGTTGGTTTCGTGAACAAGACTTGCCCCGTGTGTTGATTTGGGATCAAGTTTTCTGGGAGTCCTCCCAGAAATGGAATGCTTAGCTCAAAATCATGAAAATCAGTAGAGATCAACCATCCTAGCTGTGTGTTTTTTGGGATCAGTACCTCTTCTGTGCTTGTGTTGCACACAGCAACAGTCGTGGTTCTGCAGTCGAGGGTCACTTGGCATGTGGCCTCCATGGACAGTCCTAAGTTGAAAAACATAGGAGATGGTTGAAAGTATGCCTGTTTTGTGCTACTAGCTTGTCCTTTCATGATGTGACACATCACTGGCTTGTTCATAACCTGAGGTGGTACCGCAGTGTTATGGCTGTTAGCAATCTGGCAGACCTCTGGAATGGTCTGTCCAGCCTTAAGGTTCTCTGTGGTCAGCACAGGAGAGTCCTTTGTGGCCGTATCCAGTGACCACAGTACATTGTTGTTGATGTCCACTCGGACACCTAATCTTACCAAAATGTCAGAGCCTATGTAGGTTGCATGTGGTAAGTTCGGGACCACGAGGAACGGGTGATCCAGTTCTCGTTGGTTCCAGATTAGTTTCAGGGCAATGATCCCTATTGCGGTCATTACCTGTTTATCGTTGGGGTCTAACGAAAAGCGGAAAGCCTTTTTGTTCATATCTAGACCCAACTGTTTCTCAACCAAGGTTCCATAGAAAGCTTGGCTGATCGCTGATTTCTCCGTCCAAGGAGACAAAACAGCATCATCGGCGTGGGATCCTTGGATCTCAACACCTTTGACTACCCGTGGTAGGTAGTGTTCAGTGGGTGCTGACTGTTCCAGCTCGCAGAGGAGGCTCTCTTGTTGGGCCTTTTCTGCCTCACCTGTTGCTGAAGGTTCACTTACCGGGATTGTGCTCTCGTTGGAGGACCCCTTTGTGCCTTCCGCGGTACCTGCTGTTAGACAGTCAGTGTCACCTTGTGTAGGCATATCGATTGGCAGTGGTTGGCTCACTCTGGTCCACATTGTTTGATCACCATAATCTATAATCGCGTCGAAGCGGTTTATAAAGTCTTGGCCAACCAAAAATGGGAATGAGTCAACGGTGGACACGTGTACCGGGTGGTATAGCGTCATTTCACCAATCTGCATATGAACCATGGCTATAGCTGTAAGGGTTGTTCTCGTCTCTGAGAGTCCCTGCAGTACTACAGCACATTCTTTGAGGGGTATTTCCCTGTCAACCCCGCTAGCGGCTATCCTTAGCTCCTTCAACAGTGTGGGAGACATAATGGTTATGTCAGCCCCACCATCCAGGAGGGCCTCTTCTGTGAGGACCCCTTCTAAAGTGATTGACAGGTAAGCCTTCTTAGCGGGCCCCTTCCTGATAATGTTACACAGGAACCTATCAGGTTTTTTTCGACGTTTGTTACGTCTACCATTGTCTGTGTGAATTTCATTCACCTGTATTGGTAGTGCAGTCACACATGGGTCTGAGTGATCGGTCTGTGACGAGTCATTGTCTTTGGTGAGTGCGCTTTCCCCCCCTTTTTCTGATGAGGGGCTCTCGGACTCTGTAACAATGACGTCATGTTTACAGTCAACATCTTGTTGACTGTCTATACCCTGATTGTCAGCATCCTGACCATCAGTATCTTGGTGACTGTCAGCAATCGTGGCATTGCTGTTATTTGTGTGTTCTGAGTCACTATCAATGATAGCGCTACACATCACACCAGGTTTGTTTTCCTTGTTTGTTTTTTTCAAACTTTCTAACAACCGACGTATGTTCTCCATCTCTTCTGAAGACAGAGGTTTAGGGCCTTTTTTCTGGAACTTCTGTGGGTTTTTCCTCGCCCCAGACTGTTCAGTTTGAGGTGCAGGAGCTGGCGCATTGCTCGGGGGTCCTCTCTGGGACCACCCTCTTTCATATGAGTCTCCTTGGGACCCATATTTCTTTTTCTTTTGGAAAGCCTTCCTTTTTTGATGGGGCTCTTCCTCTTGATGCGGCCTGTACCACTTGGGGTCTCTGGACCCCTTTTGGTCTTTGTTCCAGCGGACACCTTCATTTTGCGGTCTGTCAGGTTGGAAATTTTGCTTATTCTCGGCTTCCTTAAAAGAGTGAGCTGGCGCTCTTGCTCCTTCAAGGTCTAGCGTTTGGTATTTGACCTTTTCACCAGGACACACTTCAAAGGGTGTTTTGTTTGGTGTGCGACCTGTAAAAACATCTATCGCGCACTCTCTTATGTCTTCGATGGACCTCCGTTTATAGTTTGCGCTGACATGTACTTTCTCTCTTATGTCAGGGCAGAGGTTTTGGCTGAAAATATACTTAAACCCTACCTCCTCCTCCATTTCAGGTTCGCATCTGTCCCCGAAATAGGCACGGAATATTCGGTCATAATATGACCTTGGGTGTTCATTCCTACCTTGCTTGATGTTAGCTGCTGTTATGATGCCATCGGGCCCCGTGCAAGGAGAAAACTCCCTTATCAGCGCAGCACAGAGAAGACTGTAGTCTTTCATCACTGCTTCTCGTTGACGCTTCATAAAAGCATGCACCGTCCTGTCCGATGTTAACCTTAACAGACAGATTCTATCATCATCTGTAGCTTCTGGGAAACGTTGAAGCTGGAAATCAAGGTCCTCGAGATAGATCTTGGTTTCGTGTGAGCCCATTGGGCCAGGGGCGAAGGTTTGAATGCTTTTCGCCATATTCCGTAGTTCAGCCATTGATAGAGGTATTTGTGGGTTATTATCAGATCCACCCACCGGTGCATCCGGTGGGATTGTCGGTTTTAGAGGCCCTAAGGGACGGCGCGGTGGTGTTGGAGGGAGTAGTGCATCTGGCATGGGCGGGGGCGGTGGAGGAGGGAGTAGGTCATCAGGTATGGGAGGAGGCAGCGGAGGCGGTGAGTTCTCAAGGTGTTTACTCATGAGACCCAAACATTTTCTCTCTTCTTCAAAGAGTTTGTTCATTGCTGATGCACGCTCTATTTTACAACTATTCAGTTGGACTTTTAACCCATCATTTTCACGTTGTAACATCATGTGCTGTTCTTGTGATTTTCTATAATCTTCTTGCAGCCTTGTGTACCGTAGTGATAATGATTCCAGGGTGTCCGTGCATTTTTCCAGCGCGTCTCGTGCCTCCCCACAATCCGCCTGAATCGACTTGTATTGATGGTAATACTTATCCTTCTCCACCACACATTTTTCCAAATCAACTTGTGATTGGTCAAAATCCCTTTTTAACACTTTGCATTCTTCGTAGAGACTACGCGTTTGTTCAGCGCTGCCAATACTCGACTGTGTTAAACTCTTTACCTCCTGCTGTAAAGCGGCAACCTCCATTTGTGCTGTTAAACATGATGTAGAGACAGCCCGGCGTACAGCAGTTTCAAAGTCTAGCTTGGCCTTTAACAGAAGGCTTAATTTAGCCAAACGTTTATCTCTGTCTGCTTTCTTTTCAGCCGTTGTGGTTCCAGCTGTTACAGTTTTTAATGCACTGTCCACATCTGCTTCCTCCATCAACTGTGTCTCTTCATGGTAGTTTGTGATGGGCCCTGTGAGTGAAAATAAGGCACATTCGATCCAATCTGCTTTGGTCGGGTCGTGGCCTTGAGGTGGCACAGGCTGCCCTGTATCAGAGGTGTCAGGGGTCTCACCCTCTGTGCCTGCCATCTTTTATCTGGATTTTCAGTGAAAATCAAAATAAAAGATGTTCTGTATTCGTTATTCTAAACTTTTCACTATTTGAAATAAACAGGAAAGTTTAAATGTGCACAGGACAACTGTGGAAGATGATGTGTCAGAGAAAGGAAGAGAAAGGAAAATTTTTTTAGTTATCTGGAGTGAAAACTGTACTTTTGTTTGTTATTTTAAATTCTTTGTATTTAAAATAAGCAAAAATGTTTGTCCGTACCTCTGTTATTCTAAATATTTTATTTAAAATAAACAGGAGCTATTGTTTGTGTACAGAACAAAATTAAAAGCTGGTAACTCACCATAAAATGCTGACTTTTTATGATGTTTTTTGTGAACGTGACTGTTCGTCACTCAAAGTGCACCAGGAAATGACGACACAAATAGGCGGGTCGACGCAGCGCGTCACCAGCTCTGCTGTGCTGAGCGAGGCGGAGCTCGCTACACAGATACGTGACGTCAACCAATCAATCACAGTGCTTGTAGTCCTTTTCCCAAGCAACCATGGTAAATGTAGTTTTCTAACCTTCGACCAATGAAGTACCGGAAATGACGACAAAGTGGGTTGGTCGCAACGGCGTGCGTTCCCACTACAGCGAATCAGCGTTCGCTACGAGTGATTGACAGCTCCCAGCTCTCGTTTCATCCAATCACAGCTCATAAACAAACGTGTACTTGGACACGTAGCTCTAACGTTAGCTCGCACAACAGACCACAACTTTATAGACTCTTAAAACAACTCAGACGCTACAAATTAACTTTCCAAAATTCTGAAACATGCGGCGAACACACCTAGACAGGCCAACTTAGTTACGCTCAGTAACACAGCACTGCAGCTGTTGAACAAACACGGACTCTCTCGGAGCGCGTCAACGTCGGTTCTGGTCCACTTCGTCGTGGATCAGAAACTCGGGTCTGAACAGAACCACTATCCGACTACGTTCTACAGTAATATGCTTCTCTGACCTGCTCTAAAATGTAAAATACCACAACAGCAATCTTGTAGATGTTAAATTAGCTTTCAGGCTTTTGACTCGGCGGTCAAACAAAGCTTTGTACAGGAGTCTGCGTGAACTGGACCGAACCAGGACCAGAACCACCACAGACCACGGCTGACAAAACTTCACCTGAATGCTTCCAACAGCGTCTAACAGAGTTGAAACAATAATAATCTCACAGCTTCAAATGATAAAAACATGCAGAATCTGCCTGCTTTGAACACTTCCAGCCAAAATCATTATCCTCAGAGTTTAAAACTTGGATCCACTTATGCAAACATGACGTTACAGTTCATGAGAAACCACAGAAATCAATAAACTTTCAGAACCACGTACGAAGGCCACCAGATGTAAGAATTATGAGGAGGTCAATATTAATACTGACCTCTTTATCCTTAATTAATCTACTTATTCAGATTGAATAGTAAATTCACGGATTCTGTTCTTTTTCAGTTTACCCAATATCTCTGTGATCTTTATGATGGATAAATAAACAGAGCCATTAAGTGACAAAGACGTTAACTTAGTTTGATATGTCAAAGAGACACTATCATTTATTTAAAATAAATCAACTAAATTAACACCATTACACTTGATTGACATGATTTCACTTTCTTTCAAATTAAAACGTCAGCACACTTAAATTCAACACAACAGACTTCAATATTGGATGTTAACATATTTAGTCTGTGGGCTCTTTAACTTAAAAAATATAGTTTCCAGCTTAGATTGAGAGGGAAAAGAGATAGGAGGAAAGATTTAAGAAGAAATTATCCTGAGCATGATACCAGAGTGACACTTCTCATCCGACTTCTGCTAAAATCCAAGTACGTTTTGTAAACAGCTCTTTACCTTTTGACGACTGCCCGGTAAGAGGGACGACCTTGTAGCCTTTCAGATGCACGGATTCTTGTGGGAACCAGTACGATACCTTCAAGCAAGGTTCTGGTTTACGTTTTCCAACGTCTCCTGGTTTTGCTTGGTCATCAGAGAATATGTCAGCTTCAGGCCTCTGACTTCAAGATAAACTTATTCCAGGAAGGAATAGACAAGTTCTTGATCTTACGCTTGTTCGAAGTAGACTCATAACAGCCTGTTATCAGTCCTTAGCTGAAGACGCCGGTCGTTAGCTCTTGACCACACGTGTCCAGCTCTTGGGAAAGTTCACATCTCTTGAAGTTCCCAGCAACTCTCTCAGACTCTTGCCGACTCTGAAGTCTCAGCAAAAGCTTAGCACTAGTACTTAAGGAAGGACCAGTCGAGGAGTTCATTTGTCTTATCATACCCAAGGTTAAAGCCAGCAGCAGAGAGAAATGTTTAGGAAAAAAGACAGATAACGCTGGAGCCCTGCTCATGAGACTGTCTCTGAGTTTCTAAACAAAACCGTCCGGTCTCTGTGACCCGAAGGCTTCACCTTTAAACACAGCAGTGAACACAGTTTAACTCTTACAGAATGACACAGCTTAAAAGCACACATCATGAAAATGACAAAAGTTATTCTTTTGATCACATTAGAATAAAATCAAAGATAGAAATAGTCTCTTTTGGTGACTATATTTATCAGATTATAGCTAAATGAATGATTTTGTAGTAAATGTCTTGCTTTACTGAGTGGTCAGTAAAGGTCATCACTGGACAGTTCAAAAACCTTAATTTGACCCTGGGTAGGTCCATTACATTAGTGAAGTCAAGAAAGACTACTGTATTTTGTTTTTTGAATATTTATTAGTAATTATTTTATTAAAACATTTAAATTTTTTATGTATTGTGACAGAGGGTTCTTGTCAGCGGCTGCTGAAAGTAACTAATAAAGTAACTTAGTAATCTAACTTAGTTACTTTCCAAATCAAGTAATCAGTAACTTAACTAAGTTACTTTTCCCAAGGACTAATCAGTAACTTAACTAAGTTACTTTTTCAATGTAACTATGCCATCACTGGTCCTCACCTCGCAAGACGTCTCATCACCAGGTAAAGAGGCGTTGTTTGTATGCTGCACGTGTCGGAGTACAGCTAAGATCCGTATGGGAAAGCTTGCCACCCTGGTTGTTTTCAAAATAATTAACTTTAGCTTAACTTAGCTTCCAGTACTCCTTCCTCCTATTTCTTATTTTTCATAAGCATTTAATCTGTCAAGTAATGCGCCAACAGTTAAGTTTAAATTGTCTGTTTGTTTTAATTTGAATTCTTGTCAACGTAGTTATTAAATCAGAGCTAATATCGATACAAATGTTTAATGTAATCTATCATCTAATCTATAGGTAAGTCAGTAAACTGACCTTGTTTGTGTTTAATTACACAAACGGCTTATAGATTCCTTTACATCAGCATAACAGTGAAAAGAAATGTTGAACTGATTAATAATTTGACCTAAAGGCAGCATGTAAAGGCAAGGGCCCCAGAACTGACCCCTGAGGGACACCACAGGAGACACCAACTGTCTGGGACGTGGCGTTGCCAAGACTAACACATTCCAGCCTATTGGAGAGGAAAGATTTGAACCAGTCCAGGACTGTGTCGCAGAGACCGACCTCCACATGAAGACGGTGGAGGAGGATACTATGGTCCACAGTGTCGAAGGCTGCAGTGAGGTCAAGGAGGACAAGGATGGAGGGAGAGCCAGTGTCAGCAGCCAAGAGGACATCATTGGTAACCCTCAGCAATGCAGTCTCTGTACTGTGAGCTGCCCTGAATCCAGACTGGAACTTCTCATACAGAGAGTGTTGTTGTAGGTGATCCTGCAGCTGAGCAGCAACAGCTTTTTCCAGCACTTTAGACAGAAAAGGGAGGTGTGAAATTGGGCGGTAATTAGAAAAAATGTTGGGATCCAAATTAGATTTTTTCAGAAGAGGCCTAATGATGGCGGTTTTTAGAGGCAGTGGAACATGACCAGATTGTAGAGACTGATTTATTATTTGAGTGATAAGTGGGCCTATTGCAGAATGATTGGTTTTTATGAGAGACGAGGGGAAAGGATCCAGGGCACAGGATGAAGGCTTCATTTTCTTGATGATGGCCTCCACCTCACTCTGAACAACTTCGTCAAAGCTGTTTAGGGTCCCAGAATGCAGACGGGTGGGTGGCACACTGAGAACGGGGAGGTTGTGGAGCTGAGATCTGATAGTGTCAACTTTGGTTTTAAAAGATGAAAGAAACAGGTCACATTTTTGAGCAGAGTCCTCAAGAGTTTGCTTAATGGGATTAAGCAGACGAGTGATTGTGGAGAAGAGCTGTTTAGAGTTTCCAGGGCAGGTGTTGATGATGTTAGAATAATATTTGGAGCGTGCTTCTTTAAGAGAATAGGCGTATGCTTTCTGATGTTCTTTATATGCCTGCTTATGCACAGACAGACCAGATGATTTTACACGTCTTTCAATAGCACGGCCAGTTGCCTTCATCTTGCGCAGCTCATCAGTGTACCAAGGGGCTGAACGGGAGAAAGACACCAGTCTTGTCTTCAAGGGGGCTTGTAACAATCTCACTCTCAACGTGGAGAAGACAAAGGAGATTGTTGTGGACTTCAGGAAGAGGGATGCCCAACATGCCCCTCTGACCATCAACAGCACCGCAGTGGAGAGAGTAGACAGCACCAAGTTCCTGGGAGTGCACGTCTCAAAGGACCTGTCCTGGAGCAGGAACACTGCAGCACTGGCAAAGAAGGCTCACCAGCGTCTCTACTTTCTCCGCAAGCTGAAAAGGGCTGGAGCTTCAACCCCCATCATGAGCACCTTCTACAGAGGTGCCATAGAAAGTGTCCTGACCAGCTGCATCACTGTGTGGTTTGGTGCATGTACTGCATCCTGCCGCAAGAGCCTCCAGCGCATTGTGAGAGCAGCTGAGAAGATCGTGGGCACCTCCTTGCCCTCACTGCAGGACTTACACAGCAAACGCCTCACTCGGAAAGCCCACTGCATGGCAGGTGATCCCACACACCCACTACACAGCTGCTTCAGACTGCTGCCATCAGGGAGGAGACTGAGGAGTCTCCAGGCTCGAACCAGCAGACTGAGAGACAGCTCTGTCCATCAGGCAGTCAGGATGCTAAACACTCTGCCTGCTCTGCCCCCCCTCCCATTTGAACTGCCTTAACTCTAAAACTTTCTCACACATTACCACACAACACAAAGATTTTAACACTGGACTCTGTGTCATCAAACGGGTTATTCACTAAACTCTCGGTCATGTGCTAATACAGTTTGCACTACTTCTCATACTTGCACTAATGTTTGTATTACATCACTGCCTATAATCATAATACTGTTTACATTCTCTGTTTACATTTATTAATACTGTTTACTTTTATTACTACTGCTTACATGTAATTACTACTGTTTACATTTTCACTACTCTAATATCTACACCACTGCTGATACATATACAGTGTGCTCTGAACGGTCTTATTTAGGGATGCCCAATGTGCCTTACTGCATATGCCACTTTCTGCCTCTATAACGACATCAACTACTACCTCATACATATACTGTGCACATTAACTCATACGCTGCTTTGCCACTTTGCAAATGTCAATACTAGAAACCTTTAGTTTATTTTAGTTATACTTTTTATACTCTTTTTTTTATACTAGTATGCAAAAAACTCAGGACAGTATTATGTTCATTAAATGTTTAATGTTTTAGCTTTAGAGTTGGTGTAAATTTTATGTTCATTGAATGTTTAATGTTTTAGTTTTAGAGTTGGTGTAAATTTTCATACTCTTATACCACTATGCAAAAACTCAGGACAGTGTTAGTTTTACTATTTTATGCTTATGTCTATTATTATATGTTCAGTGTTTCAATGTTTAGATGTTTACTGTTGCACCGAGGGACTGAGAGAAACGCAATTTCGGTCCTGTGTATGTCCTGTACAGTACATATTACAGATCTGACAATAAAGTTGACTTTGACTTTGACTTTGACTTTAGGTCCAGGAGCTCCCGAAGAGATTGGTTGTAGTAATCCACAGTCATCTGCAGAAGAATGATTGACAGCGGTCAGGGTGTGAAGATCGGCAGACAGAACATCAAGGGAAATGTTTTTAAGGTCACGGAACTGGATGGGTCGTTTTGGGTTTGAAGCAGGCGAAGATGAAGGCACTTCCAGGGAGATGACCCTGTGATCTGAGACACCCAGGTCATATACAGATAAGTTATTGATGAGTACAGTGTCTGTAATCACCAAATCCAGAGTATGCCCCCTGCTGTGCGTAGGGGCGTCAACATGTTGAGTGAGATTAAGAGAGTCCAGAAGAGACTTAAAATCTGTTGCCAGAGGTGAAGAAGAATTGTCCACGTGGATATTTAAGTCGCCAAGAAAAATAGTCTTCACAGGGGAGGTGCAGAAAAAAGTGAGGAGGTCATGCATCTCTGAGTTAAATGAAACATGCGGTTTGGGAGGTCTATAAATTAATATAACATTCATCAGGAGTGGGGCTTTGAAGCTGAAAGCCAGACATTCAAAAGAGGAAAAGTCCTGAGAAGACAGATGAGACAGTTTTAAATTACTGCGGTAGATTACAGCCAGACCACCACCGCGGCCAGTGCTGCGGGCTCTCTGCAGATAACTGTATCCAGAGGGACACGCCTCATTCAGAGAACTGAACACATTTGGTTGGTGCCACGTCTCTGTAAGACACATGAGGTCCAAGTTCTTCTCCAGAATGTGATCATGAATTAAACATGACTTGTTGGAAAGAGACTGCACATTGAAAAGTTCTAATTTAATACCAGTTGGAATAGGAGCTTTTTGAACCGGTTTAAGCAGACTGAAATCCACTCCACGTTTTCCTCGCCACTTCGTGCGCAGAGGACTACAAAGGCCTACAGACGCAGCGTTCTGATGACGCCATCGAGGTGCGACACGTCTCTCAGTCCAGACAGCACTAATCGAATCCGAGTTCGCATGAGAAGAAACGATTTTCCTTCGAGAGCTTCTATGGATGTAACGAGGTCTACGCAGAAGTCCCAGTTGTTTGATGGTGGAAACAGAAAGAGGAATGGAGCAGTTGTTAAGTTCAAACAATCCCACTTCCACCACTCAAGAAAATCATGAGTGGTAGCACCATAACTAACATGCTTGACGGTAGGTAAGGAGCAGACACGTTCTTTATACATCATTGCAGCAGTTCTCATAGACCTTGCAAAGTGCGTTCTAGATTTGTGCGCTGTAATTATAGCCTCTTCAAACAGCCCAGGGTGTGCTCCTGCAACTGTCTTTCCCAATGGTCCGTCCCATAATACAAGATCTCCAACAGCGCATATCTTCTGTGGAACCAGACGCCCTTCTTTATGGCTTATTAACAGCTGTATTTCTTTTGGTCTCACTAGTTCACTGAGAGGGACGTTGGGGAAGAACTCTTGCAGTGTCTTGGCACTCACATGTTGGTGGATGTCTGCGATGCTGTCTAAACCATAGCAGAGGAGTTAGTGGGACCTGAAATTTCCCCTTTCTGTTTTGACTCGGATCTTTAGGAGGTAACGTCTTGTAGTAACTTGAACTTTCATTCCTCCCACACCGTGGACAACAAGGGTTATAGCTTCACTTCCCAGGTTTAATCGATCAGCTGCTTTATGTGTTATATAATTTGTATCTGATGCTAGATCAATTAGGGTCCCAATTTTTTGTCCTGCATTTGCTGTGACCTCTAATAGCATCATAATGACAGGCCACTCCACTAAAGCATTCTTTGCTAGAAGGTTGGGCTGATTAGACACAAGAGATGTTTTAGCCACCACGTTACAGAAAACATGGCGGCACTTTTCTGCCTGTTCAGGTGGGAGGCTTTTAATAAAGTCTTGTTGGGCTTGAGTGTAACGGTCTCCTACATCACCTCCTACTGTGCTGTCTTTGTGCCTCTGAACAGAATGGCCCCTAGACACTTCAGCCCCTGGGCAAAGATAATAATGGTGCTCTGCAGTGTGTTGCTCTTTGCAGTCTGGTCGCCTGCACAGGAAATCAGTTTTACAGTATCCAACTCCACTGTGAACTTCAAGACATTTCTTGCAGGCCCCCAGCTTCTTGACAGCTTCCCTCTTTTCTGACAGCTTAAGCGTACGAAATTTTTGGCAAAAATACATCCTTTTCTTGTGCTTTGCGTCTCCACAGACCACACAACCTTGAGATATGTTTGTTGGTTGGGTAGCTGTTCTGGTCCGGGCTTGCCAAGGTTCAGACCTTGGTTTTGACTCCTCCTCCTTCAGTTGATCCAGCTTTTCATAGATGGCTTCTTGACCTTTAAGAAATGTCAGGAGGTAGTCAAATCGTTTGTCCTCTTCAGCCTCTCTCCCTTTGCTGGCTACGTGGAGAAGCCATTCCTTTTTCAGACCATCCGGAAGTTTACTCTCTATTGCTTTTGTTATAAGGGGGTTCTTTATAGCACCGGTTGCACCAAGTTCTTTAAGGTCAATCAGAGCCTTTTCTACAGTTTGGATTAACTCGACTATCTTCTTGGGCTGGTTTCCTCTAACTGGTGGAACCATCTGGAGCTCCTCCACTATCTCAAGGGCAATAGCTGTTTTGTTTCCAAAGCGGTTCTCTAGGACCCGAAATATCTCATCAGCTGTTGTGTAGTTTGTGAGACGATGGTCTCGTACTATTTTTTCATCCACACTGTCTAGTAGATGAAAATTTTTAATCTCTTCGGATCCAGTAGGTTCTCCTTGCATCTGAAGTGCTTCCCAATCTTTTTTCCACTGATGAAACACTCTGCGAATGCCAGTGAACTTTGGGAGAGCAGCAGGCTTTAGTCTAATGGCTGGTGGGGCCGGGAAGATCGTTGAAGTACTCAATCTGCTGGTTCCTTCTTTGGTTTGTACTTCTGCTCTTCTTAATTCCAGTCTTGGCAATATAGTTTTGAGGCCTCTGATCCGGCTCAGGAACTGATGTTGCTCTGCACGTGGAGCCCAGCATTTCCAATGTTTATGCACCGCCGTTGCTGTCTTCACCAATTTTTGCAGATGTTCTATTATGAACTCGTACGCAACTGTGTCTTTTCTTGGGTCCACAGCATCCACATGATCAGCATGTGACTCTGCAGTTGTGACTGCCTGTGTCAGTTCATACTCTCCAAAATTTTCCCACAGTGTGTTTTGTATGAGATCTTTTAGTTCTTCCATCTTTTTCTCACACTCTGTGGTGGTTTTATCCAAGTCAGCTTTTTGCTGTTCACTTAACTCATCTGAGTCTGAATTTTCAGCAATGTACTGTTCTTCAACGTCATTATTGGCCTCAAGGACTTTACTAGCTTCTTCTGTGAGCTTTACAAAGCTGTCCCTGAGCTCCTCCTCAGACATCATGGTGTGCATTCGTAGCACATTATTGGCCACACGAGAAAAGTGACGCTTCACCGTTGTTCTCGTGGTCTTCAACCTTGTCAGCATTACTGAATCAGCCATTCTGATTTTAGCAGTATAGGCAATAGAACAACCTTGATTTAGTCCTCCGTGGCCACGTCTGGGCTTGCTGATCAAATCTTAGTATCACTCCAGTCTTAGTATCACTCCAGTCTTCAGACTGCGGTTTTTCAGTGTCCCAGTCTGTAGACTGTGGTTTTTCAGTGTCAAGTTCTTTGGGTTTTTTATCTTGTGCATTCCCCACTTGAAAAGGATAGCCTCTACATCAAAGTTATGAACAGGATTTCACTCATTGAAGCCTTGATTTTTGTTGATCCACATTTATTGAAGGTTTATGGGTTCTTTTTGGTAGTTAGGCAGGCAGTTAGTTATCTGCAGTTAGCTTCAGTTAGCTGAAAAACCTAAAAAAAAAATACAAATACGGCCATTACTCGCTTAAAATAACAAAATAAACATATTGTGACATTATTTTCAGCAATTTTTTAACTATATAATTAGCAAGAAAGTTAATTCTCAATAGTCCAGGTTTCTATTGAGAATTAACTTTCTTGTCTTGAACCACTTTGGACATGTTTGCCTGCCTGGGAGGAGTCGACGAGGGACAAGCCCCCAGAAACCATCTTGGCTACAGCAAACTGGTTGGTCCACTTAAGTTGTTTACTTGGTGGGGTAGCTTCAGTTTGCTTTGGACTACTCTGACTGACGAAGCCCTCTGGAGTGAGGGTGAAACGTTTCTACTAAAAAGAAACTGTCCAGATGAACTGATTGAGAATGAGCGGATATATAATTAGCATATTTACCTAAATGTTTGTTCATTTTTTTTCTCATGGTTAAAGCACTTTAGCCATAATTCTACACATGAATAAATAAATATATAACTACATAAAGTAATAATCAATCAGATTTAATTACGTTTGGATAAATATTTTCCCTAGACAAATCCCCTAGTGCTTTTTCAACATCTCTCTACCAAATCATAAACATTGAACTCCAAGTGTATTTTCTTCTTATTTTTTTTCCTTTACTTTTCCTTTTTTACAAAATATAATTACAAAATACTCAACCACATGAAACATAACTCTACTCCACACTACAATCAAGAAGAGAATAAAAAGTCAATGCACTGCTTTGGTAAATTTGATCAATCTACAGCAATTTGATGCTTACCGGCTGTCCTTCATAGGTTGCAGTAGGCTGTTTGCACAGATATAATTTCAGGTGAGCTTCACTGCTTACCCTGGTTCTGCAGTCTCAGTCCAAACAAGAGTGACAGATCTGTCACCTCCAGAAATACCTGCTTGCTTTGATTGCTAATTGGTCCCACCTGGGCCTCCTCACTGAGCAGCAGAGAGGAGTGACAGAGAGGAGCAGCAGCCAGGTAGTTTGCCAGAACAATCATTTACATATAAAATAAACAACTTAGGACCAAGCACTGAACCTTGTGGTACTCCACACGAAATATTGCACAGTTGAGATCTCACATCATCAATTTGTACAAACTGTTTTCTGCCCTTCAAATAACTAGATATCCACTGTATGGCTAGACCTCTAATACCATACTGTTGCAATTTTTCAAGTAAAATGGTGTGGTCAATGGTGTCAAAAGCCTTTCTCAAATCAACAAACAGACCCATACAATACTGCTTATCATCTATTGCTGAAGTAACCTCTTCTATCAGTTCCATAAGAGCCAAACTTGTCGAATTATTTGATCTAAAACCATACTGACTATTACTCAAGATATTGTTTTTATCAAGAAACTTGTCCAGTCTGGACACAAATAATTTTTCAAGGATTTTTGAAAACTGTGGCAACAAAGAAACAGGTCTATAATTATTAAATAAACATTTCTCCCCATTTTTAAAAATTGGAACCACCTTTGCAATTTTCATTTTTTCAGGGAATATACCTTTAGAAAGTGATAAATTACAGATGTAATGGCTCTATAATATGACTTATTATCTCCTTCACAACCATCATATCCAAATCATCACAATCTTTAGATCTTTTATCAGTAAATTGTCCAACAACCTTCATTATTTCTTCTTTAGTGGTTCCATTTAGAAACATACTGTTTACACAACCACTGATTAAATGGGGCGGCCGTGGTGTAGTGGTAATGGCAGTCGACCCCTGATCGGAAGGTTGGAGGTTCGAATCCCGCATCCGCCCACCATGTGTCGTTGTGTCCCTGGGCAAGACACTTAACCCCGAGTTGCTCCCGGTAGGTCTGGATGGCGCCTTGCAAGGCAGGCTACCACTACCGGTGTATGAATGTCTGAATGAATGGGTAGATGGTTGGTATTGTAAAGCGCTTTGGGGCTCCTCACAGGGGGCTGGAAAGCGCTATATAAATAAGCTCCATTTAAATAAATAAATAAATAAATGTCACATTTTTGTCATCTGTGTATGTTTCCCATACAAGACGAAATTCGTCTCTGCATTTAACCCAACCACCACCAGGTGGTGCAGTGAGCAGCCATAGAAAGCACACGGGGAGCTGGGGAAATAGGTGTGCACTCATAGACACCCCAAGGTGTGTAGTGGCCGGGACTGGGGTTTGAACCCGTGTCCTTCGGGTCCCAAGTCGGCAGCCCTGCCTCTACACCATCTTGGCCCCACGAAATTCGTCTCTGCATTTAACCCAACCACCCCAGGTGGTGCAGTAAGCAGCCAGAGGGCCCTCGGGGAGCTGGAGAATTAGGTGTGCACTCATAGACACCCCAAGGTGTGTAGTGGCCGGGACGCGAACCCGCGTCCTTCGGGTCCCAAGTCAAACGCCCTAACCACTACACCATCTTGGCTCCTAAACAGCGACGTGGCGGCACATATCACTGGTACCTGAGATATGCTTCTCACGTCGTGGAGGTTTAAGCCAGGAGAAAACCCAGCCAAAACCCCAGTCACGGCATAACTTGTGGTGTGTTTGAGCAGCACACCTCATCCCAATTGCTCCCCGGCGCGCTTTCTATAGCTGCCCACTGCCCCACCTGGTGGTGATTGGGTTAAATGCAGAGTCAAATTTCGTCTTGTATGGAAACATACACAGATGAGCGGGTTCGCGCCCCGGCCACTACACACCTTGGGGTGTCTATGAGTGCACATCTAATTCTCCAGCTCCCCGAGCGCGACTACGTTGCTCGCTGCACCACCTGGTGGTGGTTGGGTTAAAGGCAGAAGACCAATTTACCATTTACCATTTAAATAACTCACGTTTTCATCTATTTTAGGAATTGAGGTTGCAAGATTAGATCCCACATTTACAAAATAATTATTGAAACCATTTACAATTTCTTTGTCATCATGAATTTCATTATAGTTCCCACCCTCATCTATGGTCATGAGCTTTGGGTTATGACCGAAAGAACAAGATCTCGGATACAAGCGGCTGAAATGAGTTTTCTCCGCAGGGTGTCTGGACTCTCCCTTAGAGATAGGGTGAGAAGCTCAGTCATCCGGGAGGGACTCGGAGTAGAGCCGCTGCTTCTCCACATCGAGAGGAGCCAGTTGAGGTGGCTCGGGCATCTGGTTAGGATGCCTCCTGGACGCCTCCCTGGGGAGGTGTTCCGGGCATGTCCCACCGGGAGAGAGGCCCAGAGGAAGACCCAGGACACGCTGGAGGGACTATGTTTCTCGGCTGGCCTGGGAACGCCTTGGGATTCCCCCAGAGGAGCTGCTCCATGTGGCTGGGGAGAGGGAAGTCTGGGCCTCCCTACTTAGGCTGCTACCCCCGCGACCCGACCCCGGATAAGCGGACGAAAATGGATGGATGGATGGATATACCGGTACAGTACTGTAGGTATGTTGTTAAACTGACGGTTTAAGAGTTTAGAACACTGCAAGAGTGTGGGAAGGGTTTCTAAAGCCTTATAATATATATAAATACTAAAATAAATATATCATTGCTCCTTCGCAGATTTTCACTTATTGTGTGTGTGTGTGGGGGGGGAAGAGTCTGGAACGTAACCCCTGCTATAAACAAGGGACTACTGTAACACAACAGAAACAGTTGTAAAGAGACTGAAGAAGCTTTTTGTGAAGACCTGCAGAGCTGTGAGTGATGCAGGCGTGTGTCTTTGTGAGGGCCAGCATTTCGTTATCAGACCACAAACACACAGCCATACCCTTGTGATTATGTTTGTATCTCCCTGCTGGGCCTAAATGCACAATCATCCATGTTGTTGCTTAGTGGTCAGGGGAGATGGTGTTGCCACATGTAGTGTGGGGCTTGTGGAGATACGGAGGAGAGAGGGAGTGTTAATCTTCGATAATAAATGCAATGTGTCTTCAGTGACGCACTACCACCCTCACTAAAACAACAAGAAGCTAAAAGGATCATAGCATGAAAGGATCAAACTGGAAGTGAAAAGGTTAGTTTTGATAAATATGTTTGTAGGAAACAATTCTCCAGCTCCCCGGGCGCTTTCTGGCTGCTCACTGCACCACCTGGTGGTGGTTGGGTTAAATGCAGAGACGAATTTCATCTGAGAAAGGCAATTACGGTATTAAAGGTTTAAGAACCAATGTAGCAAAGAGTGGAGAAAATTAAATGCACAGCAAAAGCCAGGCAACTCATCTCTTCATGTACCGGTAGTTGGACACACACACGCACACACACATGAAGAGTAATAAGCTATTCACACTTGAGAGTGTTGGTTCTCAGAAATGCTCCGGGTCATATGTCATGTACACGGGACTCCTGGATCCAAACTTAGACTTCTCTGTTTATCTCCTGACATGCCCCTTCTCCTCCTTTCTTTTTCTATCTTTTTTCCCCACACAAACAATTTCATGTGATTATTTTTAACACCATTTTGCCCCCCCTCTTTGCTCCATGAGCAGTTACTCCTCTTTTGAGGGGTAACAGAGTTAATTTCTAACTTTTCATTATCTGTAATAGCATGTATTGATCTGAGCGGCTGCATTTGATGAAAACCACCCGAGTGCTCAAAATGTGAGCATGAGAAACCGACTGGAAATGTTCAATCTTTTTTTATATATTATGAGCCCAACAACAATTTAAAAAAAAAAAAGTAAAAGAAGTTTAAAGTCACGCTTTTTCTAGATAGCTACCAATCTTTGATGATGACTTCCCATTCTTCTTCTCCCCCAGCATCACCCATCATGTCTACAAGTCCTTTTTCTCTTCATATTTCTGTGACATCACGACTCTTGACTGATTTAGTTTGCAGCAATAACAGATTTAATCTGTTATGCATTATACTAAACCCATCTCACAGACTGGTAATCCTATCCACGACTCTAATCTTATTGTCAACCGACCTAATCCTGTTTTTACGTGTGATTATCTTCTTCAGGCTTGGCAGCAGCACATGGACAGTGCTTCCAAATCTTTATTTTCTCTGTTTCATTCAGTTTTGAATCATATTCACTCAGAATATTTCCCAAAAAATATTTTCTTTATCAGATGATTGAAGTTATCATTTATTGTCCACTGACACAAAAGGTGAGCAATAACGTGTGTGTTCAACAACTCTGTCAGTCTAAAAAACCTCAAATCACTGAAAATGTTTCAATTAAAGTTTTAGAGAGTAACCTGAACATCCATCCACCCATTTGTTTGCTTTTACTCTTTTTTTTAAAGTCATGAATGAGCTAGTGACAATCTCTAATGGTCATTGTGCGAGAGGCGGGGTACACCCTGGACAAATTGGATGGTCATCACTGGGCTGGACTTATGGTACGTCCTGACCAAACGCGTTTTCAACGGCAGGAACGTCCAGTTTACATGCAAAGTCAATGGGGGACGCACCTCCAGCCACGTCTTGGCGTCGGGCGTCACGTCACGTGCGTGTTGAGCGTGCTGGAAAAGCGTTTTCCGTGCACGTGAACCCGCTTCAGCCTCCAAGCACGCGTTGATCATTGCTGAACGTTTTCGCCGTTCAAACGTTCAAACGCCGTTCAACTCTGGTTGTTCAGGGAGAGTCGGGGGGAGGAGAGAGGGGGAGAGTCCCTATGTGACGCGGAAACGAGGGGGCGCGCGCACTATGTGACGTATTGGGACACAGAAAAAACCCGCGGAGTCATGTACTATGGAAGAGAAACTCATTGTAGCTGTGTGTTCGCGACAACTCCTTCACGACCAGTCAAGTCTGCTCTCTACAGAGACTGGCAGAGTGCAGTGAGGAACTCGGTGTACCGGTAAGCTCCTCCCACACACCCCGCCGCCACACCGCCGCAGCTTCTCGTTCTGGTCAGGACAGCACTGGGTCCAGTCCAGTGCGTCCACTTGCGTGCGTGACGAGCCTTTTTGCCGTTGAAAACGCGTTTGGTCAGGACGTACCATTAGAGCAGCAGCTGACACATTTTTGGAGTCAACCTAATCCAAGATGGCCATCAAAGCTAATCACCATTAGCAAGAACAAAAATGGCTATGACTCAAGTCACTTTTACAGATATTGAGTTAACTTTTAGAGCATTAGTAGCTGAGAATCTTCATGATCATCTTCATTAATTTCTTAGACACTTTTACAGGGCGGGACGGTCTCCACTTTGCTTTTGCTTTGTCTTGTCTGTGAAACTGTCTGAGAGCCTCTCTTCTTCAAAATCTTCCGAATCATAACTATGGACTTTTGCCCTGTTGGCATGCAGCTGGATATCGAGCCGATTTGCCCTGTTGGCATGCAGCTGGATATCTCATCGACTTGGAAGACTTGATGATGTGTCTATCTCTGCTGTCATCTGTGGATCTTAAGGACGCATACTTAATTGGAGAATGAACTTTCTTATACTTAATTGGATTTATGACAACTGGTTCCTGCTTTTTGGAGTTGGCTGGTTCCTGGTCTATCAACATAAAAGGAAGACGTTGGCGGCTAATCTGGACCTGGTCAGGCTGCCTGCCTTACATGATGGCTTGGTTCATGTCTCGAGAAACTAGACTTTTGGCTGAATGGATTAGATCTCGGGGATTTTCTGAGGCACGTTCCATTGGTGTGGTCATTTTAATTTGGACATTTTCGGAAGCGAGTGGACCGACACAGACTGAAGGTAGATGTCATAAAAGTTCTGCCTGTTCCCAAAACAATCGTGTTTATCTGACATTCGGCTCCCCGACTGGCCTTGATAGGCCGTCTTAAGGCCCCAGTATAGCTGTCCGTTGTGTCCAGCGCCGCTGGACTCGCGTGTGCTGCGCACTGGCAGTTCATTTATACTCTGTGCAAGCGCAGCTCTCTGGAGTGCAGGCTCCAGCAGCTGCAGCCGGGCGGAGCATTTACCTACAGGACAAATTGAGGTCGCTGATTGGTCATTTGCTGACACGCGAGGCAGTTTAGGTCATTTGCTGACACGCGAGGCAGTTTATCAACGCGCGCGCGTAGGCGTAGTAAAATTTGAGCTTGGCGCGTTCACGCCCGCGATCAAAGGCTTTTGCCGCGGCGCTCACACGGCGCTGACACGGCGTGCCGCGGCACTCGGATTAACGCGCAGCTATACTGGGGGCCTTTATTTCAACACGCCTAAGAAGTTTTGTGAACCAGATGCTCTCATCCCCTCTCCCAATCCTGCTACTGAGGAATTACCTGGACTTTTCAGAAGAGCACTAGCCTGGTTAAAACCAGACCCTTGTCCTTCACTTCGCTTCGGACTAGGGTCTGGGACTTTTCCCATAGACAAGGATTTCTCCGGTAGATTTTTGACCAAACCAATCAGAGAACAGAAGGGGCAGAGTTTTTGGGCCCTAACCCACGCCCCCACCTGTCCCAGCGCGCAGCCAGCAAGCAACCGCATGTTTTTTTTTTTTTCATTTATAGATGGCCTCCCTTCACACCTTATAGCCATCCTCTCACTCCAATATGTTTTTTTTTTTAATTTTTTTTAATAGAGAGAAAGAAAGAAAAGAGAAAGTGAGACAACAAAACAACAATTATCCACAAAAAGAGCACAAGGCAAACACACCAAACCACACCAAGCCGCATGTTCTCATTCAAAGCATCTGCTCCGTCTCCTGCTTCATTTTCTCTCGCTGCCGATGCACATTCTGTGTCTATATGTTAATAAAACGTTCTAAAAAAAAATATAAAACCATGGAGTGCTGGTCCAGCACACCAGAAGACCAGAAAATCTGATGGGACTCGGGCAGCCACGTTGAACCAGAGTTTAATTCTCTCGTGACAACCTCAGACATTTCCTCATCAGCGGAGGGAGAGGAGGAGGGAGCGATCACTTGACTTTTGGCAAATGAAACAAAAGAAAACTCCAGATAAGGGATTAAGAAGGGTTAATACATTTGTGTCACATATAAAACAGTCCTGCATCGCTTTGCATCGCTTTGAATGAGAACATGCGGCTGCTCGCTGGCTGCGCGCTGGGACAGGTGGGGGCGTGGGTTAGGGCCAAAAACTCTGCCCCTTCTGTTCTCTGATTGGTCCGGTCAAAAATCTACCGGAGAAATCCTTGTCTATGGGAGAAGTCCCAGACCCTAGTCTGAAGCGAAGTGAAGGACAAGGGTCTGGTTTTAACCAGGCTAGAATATCACAGCTGAATAAACATTCTGTCATCATTTCAGGACTCTCGCCTCTGGCCGACCTTGGCAGCTACCCCCCCCCATGAGTGTGCACAAATCTATGAGCTGGCTGCTCAAACGCCTTTGAGTCCTCCCTGAGCTCTGCGTAATGTCGACGTCATTATGTGCTTGTGTGCAAGATTTATTTTCATTACCACATTTTTGACCTTCAAACAGAGGTCAAAAATGTGTTAGGAA
>JBBPBX010048827.1:0-22859 GCA_038048925.1 Garcialebias charrua
AAACAGAGTGGGGTGGTTTATGCAGTCCAGTGCAGCGAAGTCTGCTCAGACCGTTACATCGGAGAAACGAAACAACCTATCCACAAAAGAATGTCTCAACATAGGAGAGCAACCTCCTCTGGACAAAATTCAGCCGTTCACCTCCACCTCACGGACAAGGGACACTCCTTTGAGGACCAGAATGTTCAAATTTTGGACCGAGAACACAGATGGTTTGAAAGGGGTGTAAAGGAAGCTGTGTATGTTAAGAGAGAAAAACCTTCTCTTAACAGAGGAGGAGGTCTGAGATTTCAACTGTCTAAGACTTATAACTCAGTTTTGGATTTGATTCCGAAACGTTTTACACCAGATGGGAGCAGGGATGCTTTGTCTGTAAATTAGACTAACAAAGTTCTCTGAGCAGCCTCTTTTGTTGTTTGGGAGGTGTTGTTTGTCAATTTACATACAGTTTTGTGTCTTCTAACAGAGACTTCAAGGGAACCTCCTACTGTTAGGTGTGATCTTTCAATTTACATGTATGTGTTACAAACCCCCTTTTGTTTAAGCTGGGATGTGTCGTTTTGTCAATTTAAATAGAATGGGCATTTTAGTTAATTTGTGGTGTTATCTCAGTTTCCAATTTCATATGTTGGTGCGTGACTTGTAAGCCTGTATAAAACTTCTCGTTCTCACAGCTTCCATTCAGAATTGAAAAAGACTTCTGGACAGAAGTCGAAACGTTTTCTGCAACAAATAAAGTCCAGTTGATCCTGTATTGAACGCCTTTTTTGAAGGAGATGATTGTGGACTTCAGAAGGAACAAACACACCCACACCCCACTGTACATAGGTGGATCTGCGGTGGAGGTGGTCTCCAGCTACAAGTACCTGGGTGTACACTTGAATGATAACCTCAGCTGGAGCAACAACACCACCAGCCTGATCAAGAAAGGACATCAAAGACTCTACTTCCTCAGACGGCTGAGACGAGCTGGTCTGAGAAGCTCAGTCCTCACCTCGTTCTACAGGTGTGCAGTGGAGAGCGTCCTGTGCTCCAGCATCAACGTGTGGCATGGAGGCTGCACAGTTGCAGAGAGGAAAGCTCTACAGAGAGTGGTGAAGGCTGCACAGAAGTCTGTGGGAGTCAGTCTCCCCACCATCACAGACATTTACACCTCCAGATGCAGAAAAAGAGCCACCTGCATCATGAAAGACCTCACTCACCCAGCACACTCACTCTTTGCACCACTCCCCTCGGGACGGAGGTTGAGGAGCATCAAATGTAGAACCACTAGACTGAGGAACAGCTTCTACCCTGAGGCTGTCAGACTCATGAATAAATAAATAATAAGAATAAACACTGCAAAATGTCACATCATGTTGATACTGATCTGTTTCTTGTTGCTGCGTTCATCTGTGACCATCTGCTCATAATGACTCATGTTCGTGCTGCTGTTTATAATGATGTTTTTCTACTACATTAGGGCTTAGTGTATTACTAGCTGATGTCTCTCTTAGTTAATCCTAGATGTTATTATTGTTTTTCTCTTGCATTTGTTGTTGGATGTAACTGGGACCCTGTGTACATAATCTCGTTTTCAACACATGTACTACATGCGGTGCAAATGACAATAAATTCTCTCTGACTCTGACTCTGACTCTGACTCTCTGACTCTGACTCTGATAAAAGAGATGTACTTTGTACAAACGTACCTTTATCTTGCAGTTTTTTCTCTTCTTCTTCATCTTTTCCTCTTCCTTTTTTCAGCCCCTGAAGGATATATGCCCTTTTTTGCAACATTATCTAGCGTTAGTTACGTGTCAGGTGCTTAATTAGCTGCATGCTGGTGAAGATTCTCAGTCGTCCAGGACATGATGAAATCAAAAAAGGCGTTCAATACAGTCCAGTTGATCCTGTATTGAACGCCTTTTTTGATTTAATTAGCTGCATGCGTACTTCACATTGCGGCAAGGAGTTCTGAGAAACCTGTGAAACGTGCTCTACTGGGGCCCCACTAAGGGGGGTCCTCAAGACGACCGGTCATTTCTTTCTTTCCATAGAGTGATTTCTACATATTCAAATATACATATACACACACATATATGATATATATATATGTTATATATATCATTATGAAAATAAAAATCTGAACTTTGTGATGAAGTTGTGTGTAATAGAACCATATGATAAAAAAAATAATAATTTAAAAACTCAGCTCCTCTTTGGGGGCCCCCTTGTGACCCTGGGGTCCCAAGCGGCCGCTTACTTCGGTTATGCCTTGGGCCGGCGCTGACTAACAGACCCCCGGCAGGTCTTCTCCTTCCACTCCCGACGCCGGGCCATCCATGGCGCCACATAGCCCTGGACTTTGTCACCGGATTGCCAGTCTCTGAAGGTAATTCTGTGGTATGTACCATCATTGACCGTTTTTCCAAGGCAGCACACTTCATACCCCTAGTGAAACTACCTTCAGCATTCGAGACAGCCCAGGTCCTAGTTAAACATGTTTTTTGTTTGCATGGTATACCCCTTGATATTGTTTCTGACAGAGGCCCCCATCTCCCAAGTCTGGAAAGCCTTCTGTCAAGCCCTGGGAGCCACCTACAGCCTGACGTCTGGTTATCATCCTCAGTCGAATGGACAGACTGAGAGATGCAACCAAGCGCTTGTTGCTGCTTTGAGGTGTGTTATTGAACATAACCCAATCTCCTGGAGCCAACACCTGCCTTGGGTTGAGTATGCACACAATTCTCAAGTTTCATCCGCCACAGGTCTGTTCCCTTTTGAAGCCTCCCTGGGATACTCCCCACCCTTGTTTCCCTCATGAGACTGATTTTTCTGTTCCCTCTGTCCAGCAACATCTCCGTCGGTGTCTCAGGGTTTGACGCCAGACCAAAGCAGCTCTCCTCAGGACGGCCGAACAGAACAAGCGGTTTGCCGACCGACGCCGTTCCTCTGCCCCCGAGAACAAGGTAGGGCAGAAGGTTTGGTTGTCCACCAGGGACATTAAACTGAAGGACACCCCCAGGAAGTTGGTCCCCAGGTTCATTGGCCCCTTCCCCGTTGTCAAGATCATCAATCCTGCTGCAGTTCGTCTCCGACTACCCCCGCACTACAAATACACCCAACTTTCCATGTCTCCCAGCTTAAACCAGTCTTTGTCAGTCCTCTCAACCCTCCTGTCAAGCCCCCTCCTCCACCCCGATTCATCAACGACGATCCTGTCTACTCCGTCAGGAGCCTGCTGGACGTTCGTCGCAGGGGTCGGCAGCTCCAGTACCTGGTGGATTGGGAAGGCTATGGACCCGAGGAGCAATCGTGGGTTCCCCGCTCCTTCATTCTGGACCCCTTCCTTATTTCTTCCTTTTACAGGGACCACCCGGACAAGAAATCGCCTGGAGGCAATGTTAGAGGAGGGGGTACTGTAGGAGTTCTGCCTTCTTCTCCAGCAACCTCACTCAACAGCTAATCAGCTGATCAAATACAGCAGCACCTGCCTCCTAGACCTTCACCTCCTGCTCTACTTAAACCACAACCAGACGTTCAGCCGACGCTCGAACATTGATTACCTTGGGTAATAGGGCTGGGCGATATATCGGTATTTTTAAAATATCGATATTTTTTCTAAAGAGATACAAGACGAGACCATATCGTTTATATCGAGATGGACTTGAAAATCCTGCTGCTGTTGCCTTTCTCCCACTCGCCCCCCTCCTTCTCACCCGGCCCCTCAGCGCCTCCTCCTCCTCCTTCTTGCTGCAGGAGGTGGGCGGAGACTTTCAGCACAACAAACACGGCATGAGGAGTCGCTCAGTCGCTGCTGAGGAGGGGAAAAAAGTTCTTTCTGAGCTACAGTAGTTTGGATTTAAATTGTCAGATGAGGGCAGAACAATTTTGTTTTTGTAGACAGTGCTGAAAATAGTCCCGACGAAAGGTCGGAACTATGAATCTTTTTCACCATTTAAACAGCGGAGTGGAGCGTGAAACGGCAGAAGCGAGTGTTTTTACAGCTGTTGCTTCCTTAAAACAAACCACGGGTCCGAGCTCCGAGCCGTGCGCGCACCCACAGAGCTTAGAGGAGCAGAGAGAGGTGGAGAAAGCAGCAGTTTATCATTTCTCTAAAAATATGGTCCGTAGCAGCTAACAAGATGGCTAACGCTTTAGCCGTCTTCTTCCACAGCTGACTGACCGTGTCCTATGATAAACTGCTGATTTATTAATGTCGCGCATCCTGTCTGTGTTCCTCTAAAAGGCACACAGCACAAATAAATGAGCTCTGAACTATTTCAAATAAGAAGACGGGTCTGTCGTCTGGCTCGGAGCTTCAGACAGCTGCTGTGTTTATTAACGTCTCCACCTCCCTCTGCTCCTCTCACAGTTCACAAACGCTGACTAACGTGAAGGCACCTTTCTATCTCATCAAGACACTCAAAGCTCTTTACAACACAATCTGTGTCCTCATTTACACATTCATACAGCTCTCTACTAGAACTGTACAATGATTAATCAGTACTTTATCACATTCATACACTGATGGGACACACATCAGAGGCAATGAGGAGTTCAATGTCTTGCACAGGAACACTTCAGCATGTGACTGCTGGTGGAATCAAACCCCCAATTCTCCCATTAGAAGAGACTGCTCTAGCCTCTCAGAAACAGCTGCCTCAGCTGAAGAAGATTATTATTTAACATATATAAATAAATGTCTGAAAAATAAATTAATGTAAGTAAATAGTTTATTTTTAGACATTTATATTGTAGAGTTACAGCTGTTTGTTAATAAATGTGCCTGTGTGACAACTGGGACAAAGCTTTGACTCAAAAATATATTTTTGTTATTATTTTATGGAAAGAAAATTATATCGAGATATATATCGTATATCGCGATATATCATAAAAATATCGAGATATTAATTTTGGTCCATATCGCCCAGCCCTATTGGGTAATATTGTCACAACCTCTGATTCTTAGTTTTGACTCGTTTGCACTAACCTGTTTGCCTTTGCCCGTTTGTTCAGCTCCTGTCCAGTCCTGCTTGCTCACTCGTCTCCTAGGCTGCGTCTGGTTGCCAACCTTGTACACCAAATCCATAACTAAGAACTTAATTCTGGACATCTTCATTCTTCACCACTCTTCAACTTCATCTGTACTTACCCACTGGATCTGCAGTCTTCTCTGGACCTCGCCCTCTGTGAACCCATTACTCCGACGCCACCTGCAAACACATTCTACAGTAAGGACAAATTCATTCATTCAACCTTTATTTAGTCAGGTAAATCTTATTGAACCTCATGGGCTCATTTACGAAAGCGACCTGCTAAAACTAAAGAACGATGAACAGCAATGGTAGAATTTCCTTAAACAATAAACACTAAACAAACAATAAACAATAGAAAACAAAAAAGAGAAAAAACAAAAGAAAGAAATACTTTTTTTTTTTTTAAACAAAGTATCAAAAAACTAGCAAAACATTATAAGGTAGACGTATAAAATCAAAGACAGGAACAAATCTGCATTGGTTTTTGCCAGGATTCCAACAAATACTACTATCAGTACAATTGTTGTAAAAGAATCATCTGGACCTCAGGATATTCACCGCCTCTCCTCTTCTCTCCCCACAGCCCATTCCAGTTCCTGCACTGTAAATAAACTATCACTTTTGTACTCGCTTGTCCTTGGGTTCTTTGGTCTGCCATTTGGGGTCATATTTAGTAAACATCATGTTACAGCCAATCACCAAACTGGGGCACCAAAAGACGAGGCATATTTTGATACTAATACCAACCAAAGCATTTTGGTCGGTACCATGAAAGAACCGAAGTTTGGGACTCAACTCTAGCCTTGCTGGCCCAAAGTGGGGCAAATGAGGGTGGAGGCAGTTGTAGGTGTTTCATCTTTTCCACCCACATTTTTTATGTTGTCAGTCCAGGGAGTCAAACCGGCAACCTTCCGATTACAGGCCCACCTTATCTAACCTCTGAACTACCACTCCCCATGTCCAGCAATTTAGCTCATTGTGTTACGAGTTGCTCTGGGAAGCAATGGGTTGTGGGTTCTAACCCAAACGCTGCACAACTGGAAGGTAAAGGTCAGTGCAAAGGGTGACTTTGGATTTGCAAACACATGTCAGCAACGTAATTTTTGTTTACAGTCATGCCATCCTGAACTTGTCTGATTTTGTCTGATCTCTGAAGCTAAGAAGGGTCGGGTCTGGTTAGTACTTGGATGAGAGATATGGTAGTAGATGAGACTGATCCCTAATACATTCTGAACACTTGAAAATTGTACAAGATCTACGTTTAAAATTTTGCTATCACCTGTTCCGAGCCAACTTGGTCTGTTGGCAAAATTTCTCATGAACCATGGACAGATTTTAATAAAACTTTTAGAAAATATTCAATGGCTTTACAATTTGAAGTGACAACTCTTTGCAGCTAGTCCAATTCAAAATGACCTTCATAGCTAGATGATTTTAGAAAACACAAAGATGGCTATAACTTGGCCAAATTTACAAATATTCAGCTAAAATTTGGCATAATAATAGCTGAGTCATTCATAACATTGTTTCCGAGGGCTACTCGTTGCTTACAGTATATTTGAGTCATCTCTGTTTGTCTGTTAGCAAACTATCTTGTAAGCCTCTAGACAGATTAATCAGACTTTTTAAAAGTAATTACTGGGCTGAAATCTACAACTGTCTATCTTTTAGTCAACTCAATTTGAGTCAGAGCCAGAGTTTCTTTATTGTCTTTAACATGTTGCACATGTAGTGGAACAAAATTATGCACACAGGGTCTCAGTTACATAAACAATAGCAAAAATATAAAGTGTAAAAAGAAACAGTACCGTAAATAAGAATCTGAGATATAAACTAAGATATACGCTAAACAAACACCAAACGGTTCACTAAGATATGCCAGTCACTAATAGTGCAAAACAATACATCAAACAGCAGCAGCACGATTCTCATAGGTTCTGTTCAGCTATAATTTACACACTTAATGCGAGCACTAACATAAACTAAACTAACATAAACTAGGATTTATTCAAAGCATGCAACAAAAATACAGAAGCAAGGCACCCAAAGTGAAAAAGAAATAAATCTACTGTTAGCAGTGAGGTTTGGTTAGCAATGAGGTTTCTCTTAGCAACATTGTCCTGTTTTGGCACCATGGTACTGGTAAGGCCCAGGCAGAGCTCTGCGTACGGCCTGTACGCCGCTCTACGCGCGTGTTCTGTGCGCACGCGTTCACTCGCACAGCTCTGCGTTCGTTCTTGCGTTAAATGCTCGCGTTTTCGCTCCAAATTCTTGTCGTAATTTGAGCAGCTGCGCGCAGAGCGTTTACCTACGGGACAAACTGAGGTTGCTGATTGGTCATTTACTGACACGCCTACTGAATTGATTGACAGGTCGGGTGGGGAACAAAAGGCACGGGCTGCACAGCGGTTTTCTGTGTTTATATGTTAATAAAAGTTCTAAAAAATAAAATAAAAACAGGGAGCGCTGGTCCAGCACACCAGAACACCAGGAAATATTTAGAACATCGCGCAGCCACGTTGGACATGAGTTTAGTTTGCTCATGACAAATTCATTCATTTCCTTCTCATCGGAGGAGGAAGCGATGCGATCACTTGACTTTTGGCAAAAAAACAAAAGAAAAGTCCAGATCAGGGATGAAGAAGGGGAATTTAATACATTTGTGTCACATACAAAACAGTCCGGCAGTTTATTGTGAGACAACGCGCCAAGGGTACGCGGTCGTAAAATTTGAGCTTTGCGCGTTCGTGCCCTGCGTGGCTACGCTTGTGCCTTTGCGTACATACGGTATACAGCGGCGTACTGCCTTACGCAGAGCTTTGCCGGGGCCTTTAGCGACATGGTGTTGTTAGCAGCATTAGCAGGTCTTGTTAGCAGGTCCCTTCAGCAGCATGATGATAATAAGGACTACAGCAGCTTCCTCCCAGACGGCCCTCCAGAACCGGCTCCGGCAGACAGAGAACATCCAAGGTTCCCCTGCGGAACCAAGTGGGTTCGCAGAGTTCGGTCCGATCAGGCAGACGGATGATCTTGTTAGCAGGTCTAGTTAGCAGGTCCCATCAACAGCCCAATGATAACAACGACCGTAGCAGCTGCCCTCCTAGACAGACCTCCAGAACTGGGTCCGGCAGATGGAGAACATCCAGGTTTCCCTGCGGAACTGAACGGGTCCGTAGAGTTCAGTCCATGCAGGCAGATGGAGGATCATGGAGACAGCCGCCATGACAGACCTGAGCCTGAGGCCGTACTGTGGATGTGCATTGTAGGCGCAAAAAAAGGTTAAAACAGAAACGACAGGAACAAAAAAAATCGAGTTCACTGGGAGCCTGTGAAGCTGCGACGGTTGAGCACAGCCATCTTGGATTGGAAAATAAAGAGAGATGTCACCACAACCCTGGCAAACACAAAAATGGTTGTTACTCTGTCAGTTTTACAAATGTTGAGCTGATCTCACAATATCACATGACATCAGGCATTATGTTATTTACAAGGTTTGACTGAAACAACTATATCATCATTTCCCAACATAAGATGGCATGATGCGTTTACCACCCTGGCATGTAAGTTGATGGGCAACATGCATCTGGAAGGCAGGCTTTTAATTTTTGTTCTACATAAGCCGTGTTTCCATCAAGGTTTCTAGCTGCGCAATTTGAAATAGCGCAGCAGAAAAGCTTAATGGAAACGGCAAATTGCGAGGTTACTTCCTGAATTACGCTAAAAAGTTTTTACGCTCGCTTGAGGTGGTTTTTGGGATTTGAGATGCGCTAAACGACAAATGGAAACACATTTTCCGACTCATTTCTGACGTAGCGAAAATTCACGTCACGTGACGTTCAGCTGTTTCCGCTCCGGACAACATGTAACATCGCTAAAACTAGTTGGCATGACAGAATAAATACAACTCGCCCGATAGCAACACGTACCTGAAATATTCTCTCGATTTTGACGAGATGTGTGGCCGGGTTCAGTTTTCAACCGCTACTTCCTGTTTACTGTAGACATGCGCAGTGCTGACGTCTGACGTAATGACGCTGACGTCTGACGTAATGACGCTGTGCGCGGCTTGGTAGAAGCGCTTCAAGCCAGTAGATGGAAACACTTCTGATCTGCATTAATTTATATTTACATATTTGCGAGGTAGCTCAAAATACGAAATGAAAATGGTTGGAAACACAGCTATAGACAGTCAGACTCACAACTATCTTTCCATGGTTGAGTTGGTGATCTGGTCTGTTGTGTCTGTTTGTGTGTGTTTATATTGTCCAGCGGTAAAGCCTCTGCATGGCACTGTGGGTTGTGTGGAAGTGTCTGGGATGGGGGAGTTGGCGGGGGGACATTTGAGGACACTGTTTCCTTCAGTTGTGAAATGTTTTCATGCATGTTCCTGTTTGGAGAGGCAGCTCACGGCTCCCAGAAGCTGGCAGGAAACCACATGCTCCTTACACTGGAGCTGATAAGAGAAGGACTGAAGAAGAGGAGATGAAGGGGGGCTGTGATGGGAGGGGTGCTTTAGCAAACCTTCAGGGCGGTAGATTATCCCACAAAATGCCTGCAGAGCTTTACCCTTTATGTGTGTGTGCTGAGGAGAGAATGAGAGTGTGTATGCGTGAGTGTGTGAAATGTGTGTGAAAAAGCAGCTCCTTCAGCTCACTCAGCACTGGGGGAGTTTCAATGAATTCGGGGCAGGCTCCACAAAGGGCTCCAGAACAAAAGGCCTGGAATACGAGAATGTGCAGCGTACAGGCACGGCCCAATCTCACGCTTTGTTAACGCTCAAACATAACACCGAATAAAGACCAAGACAGTCATGCCTCGCTTGTCAATTACCTGCCAGTTGATTAAAAATCTGACGGCTCAACGCCTCCGTCTGGAGGGTTCGTACATGACCGTTGCTGCAATCTGATGATGGAGCACGTCAATGTGTCTGCTTCGTGCTGAACATTTCAGTGGTATAACCAAAAACTCGTCATGTACAGACAGAAAATTATTTACGTTTGTAGAGAAATGATCAGCAACGAACAGCCAGAGTCCATGGTTGAGGATGAGAGATACAAACCTCCACACATAGCTTGGGCTCTGAAACCCAACTACTGAAAAGATTTAGACTACTGTATTTCCTAATCTGGAATTGCATTGGGAAAGAGGCATCAGGCAGGTGTGGGGAAACTAACAATCTTGAGCACCTTGTTGTTACAGTTCTTCCCTGTGAATGAGAGTGTTGCCTCCTTGTGGCTTTGAGCTAAAAGAGGAAAAGTTATGTCCACACGCTTATCTTACCAAAGCACATTGTTAAAGTAGGAAAAAAGCAAATTTTTCTCTAATGTCATTGTTAATCATGAAAAGCCTAGGGTTATTTTCTCCACCTTTGTCTTTGTCCTAAATACCCAGCTGTCTACGGTACGTCTTGATAACTCCTTTGAGACTTGTAAAAAGTTCCTGCAGTTTTTTTAAACAAGATACAAAACCTCAGATCTTTGATTGCTCGGCCTTCAAAGGAACCATCCACCACTATCTCAAATTCTGCTGACTTTCTTCAGTGTAAGCTTGTGTGCTTTGTCATCCATCCATCCATCCATCCATCCATCCATCCATCTATCCATGCATTTTCTTTACCCCCTTCTTCTTTCCAGGTCACAGGAGCTGGTGCCTATCCCCAGCAGTGACTGTGTGAATAGAATAGAATAGAATATATCTTTATTGGCAATTTATTGCACCAGGGTACAAAGTTCTGCAATTGGCGCACGCACCATCCGAAGAGGGACGTACGCACGGAAAGTCGCAGCAGTCTGAAACCGCGCCACCACAATCAGATAAGGAAAAAGGAAAACACAATAGGTATCATTTGTGGTATTCAAAAAAAGAATATATCAAAGTTTGTCTTAAGACACTCTATGATAAAGTCCCAAAAACTCTACCAGCATAAGCACAACGAGACAAGACATTGTTGCAGTTTGATGCAAGGAAATGCAAATGCAAGGAGATCAAAAAGTCTGTGAGTAACATTCAGATAAGCACAGTTCAGCAGTTGTCTCAGCTCGGCGCCATCCGAGCGCACCCACAGAGATCTCTGGGGGAGGGGGAGGAGGAGTGCAGCAAGGTCTCTCAGCTTCGACTCCAGGAGAATAATTTCCAGACAGCCTTCTTTTCAAGGTCGTGCAGAAACTAGATTAGATAGTTCTTTTGTTTATCTTCAATCCAGGCCACAGTGTACATTTTACTGCAGCCTTCCAAGTCCAGGTGCTGTTCAGGTCCAAAATCGCCGAATCATGTGAGGTTCCGAGCTAAGAACCCCCATCTGTGCCCTGATTGAGGCCGGACGGCTGTAAACGAGTTCCAAAGCGCACCGCAGGTCCGCGGTGGTCTACCGCCGCTCCCATCGTGCGGTTCAGTTCGTACAACAGCTGGGATGTGGAGCTCACAGCCCGGATCAGAGAATCTTGCTGATCAGGAAGTTTGGCCAGCGCGCTGATGGCCGCCGAAGTCTTCCTCAGCTTCCAGTAGCAGACAGCTCCGCTGACGCCAAAAAACAGAGCAGCTGCCACCAATATTCCAATAATCCACAAATCTTCCACGTCTTCGACAGACAGGACCGTCAGACACATTGGCTGCCACTGGCCCCACAAGTCCATCATGTATCCAACAGCGTGCGTGTCAGAGGGGCAAACCGCTTCTCCTGGCCCGGTTCGCTTCGTGGAAAAAATTTTATCTATAGAGGAAACAGCCCAATTAATTAAATCCATCGCAAATTGGTTCGAGTGAGCGCTGAAGAGTCACAGACGAGACAAAAAGCAAGCAGGGGGGGGGGAACTAGGGAGGGTAGGAGCAAAAAGATATGCGACTTGCTTTGCCAAGAGCGGAAGTCAGGGCAGTTTAGAGTTACTAACTAGCATACTTGCATACTAGTATACCGGTACTTGTTTTTTGGTCTGGAAGAAACTGGAGTATCTGGAGAAACCCATGTGTATGTGTGGAGAGAACATGTTAACTCCACCCAGAAAGACCCCAGGTGGGGAGGCTATCCACATCCTTCTTGCTGAGAGGCAACAGCTTTAACCACTGATTCACAGTGGCACATGCATTTTAATCTGTTAGTGAAAATAGTTGGTGCCATAAAAACATCTTTCTGTTCAAACAATGTAAATGATAATACAGTGCATCTGTTGCCTTCTATTTTTAATAAAGTTGCAAAAATCTCAAATCTTTTTTCACATTTTCATAATGGGATATTGTGTGTAGAATTTTGAAGAAATATTAATTTAAAGTGAAACTCAACACAGGTTGAGACGGTAACTCCTCCCCCAGACCAGATTCAAAATTTCCCTCAAAATGGGCGTGTCGAGAGTGAAGCAGGGGAGGAGGTTGGGGGTTGTCCTGCGTTCACGCCCCCTCTAGTGGTAAACTCCCACCCCTCCCCAAGTTTAGATTTCAAAATGGCGGATAATCGCGTCTTCAGTAAGTAAATGCCTAAACTTGTACTAAAATAACAGTTGTAAAATGTTGTTGCATGTATTTAATCACACACACACAGCTTAAGCGTATGCTTCTGAACACAGAACACATTAAAAACCTGTGTTTAGTTGCATGGCATGCGGTGTACGGCTGTGTTTTTGTTGTTTGTCACTTTAATTTGCCACATCTTATTACTTAGCACAAAAGTAACGTTTCATAATAAATTTTATTATAAAATATTGATTTATCCTACCCTCGTTTTGTTTAACGCTTTGCTTATTTTTGTTATGCAACCCAGAACTAAACACACATTGTTTTTTGAATTGACTATAAATTAGCACCAAACAGTGGTAAAATATTTTATTTGGTTTCCAAATATCCGTGTTTAGAAACATTATATAAGCTTGTACAATATATACACTGCAAAAACGTAAAATCTAACCAAGTCTAAGGCCCTGTTTACACGGACACTGTGTGGGGGAAACGGATGTTTTGGGTATGTTAATTAGGTGAAAAGTTTTGCGTTGACATGGGCGAATTCTGTGGATACGACTCTCTCCCCCACCCCCCGTCCTCATGATTTCACTGTAGTTACCATGCTGGGCCATTAGATGGCGCTGTGATTTTTGGAACCTTCACTACTGCGCATGCGTGCTGCCTGAGGTAAACAGAGCACCGAGGCAGCGTGCCTCGTCTGTTTTCCTCTCTGGCTAAAATCAGCTAACTACAAGTTGTTGTCAACAAGTTAACAACAAGTTAAAGCTGGAATTTGGATAAGAGTCAACAGATTTGACACCAAGTGGGACCGCTTCATCTAACAAGCTGCACACCAGTTGCTGAGCAGAACCAGAACCGAGTGACGATGTTGGACTTTACTCCGTGAGAATCAGCTGATTTCCAGCAGCGCTACAAGGTAAACAATGTTCTTAATAATGTTTCCTTGTGTTTAGTTCGATCACAGAACAACCAACTGAGGTTTTATTTTTATTTTTTTCCTGCGAGGTCGAAGCTGTTCCACGAAGCGGACCGGCGGTTCGGATGTGGGTCCAGTTTCCACCAGGATGAAAACAACAGAGTCCAGTTCATTAAAGTTCGGTTAACGTGTTTTTAAAAGTGTTCAATTTAATTCTCAGTGTTTGTGACATGAGTTTGTGGTGTTGAATAAATAAATAAATTAAAAATCAACCTGGTGTCTTCATTTTCAGCAGCATGTTAGGCATGACGTAACGAGTCCAGATAGCTTCATTTAGCTCAGATAAATTTAAATATCTCCCACGCTAACATAAATACTGTTTATTATTGTTAAACTGTTAATATATAGCACATTTAGTATGTTATAGTGCAGCGTGACACGTGAAATGTCCGACTGCCTCGTTAACAGACAACTGGATCCAGGCAGCTGGCTCTCTTCCAACACAGATGCAGGTAAGGTGTAGAATAATTAAATATGAGAATCAAAATATATTCCATCAGCTATAGTTCAGAAAGTGGTGCGTGTGTCCACTGTCCAGTCCACCGCCATTGTTAAAATGCCGGCTGTCTGCGCGTGCGTGCTGCGTGCATGTGTTCAAACAAAAGCTCCGCGGGAGATGTTTACATTATCAACGGGGGGTCAGCGAAAAACTTCCACCTTGAGAGCAGGATCAGAAAAGTATCGGAGTCAAAGAGGGGGGCCAGCAGCGTCGTGTAGGCGATAAGCAAAGTCGCAAAGAGAAAGTAGCGGTTACACTCAAAATACGCGCCGTGTAAACTGGCCCTTAATATTAGCAGGTTATCCGCCTTCTTCCACCTGCATAACATCACTAAAATTAGAAACGTCTTATCTAAAAATGATTAAACTGGTTCATGCATTTGTCACATCTATACTGGAATATTGCAATTGTTTATTATCTGGGTGTCCAAATACTTCTTTAAAGTCTTCAGTTAATCCAAAACGATGCTGCCAGAGTCTATACTGGAGTTAGAAGGAGAGATCTCTCTCCAGTTTTAGCTTCTCTCCACTGGCTCCTTATCAAATCCAGAACTGAATTCAAAATCTTACTTCTAACCTACAAAGCCCTCAACAACCTAGCTCCATCTTATAGTACAGATCTTATTGTTCCATATTTTCCTAACAGAGCACTTCTCTCTCAGACTGCAGATTTACTTGCGGTTCCTAGAGTTTCCAAAAGCAGAATGGGAGGAAGATCTTTCAGTTTTCAGGCTCCTCTCTTGTGGAAACAACTTCCAGTTTATGTCCATGAGGCTGACACATTGTCCAGTTTTAAGACTTTACTTTTTGATAATTCCTATAGTTAGGGGGGAAAAAAGAAACGGTCCAGATGGCCTGACTGAAAATTGTTGGATTGTATACCTGGATTATTGAGCATGGACTTGGTTAGTTTTGAACCAGTTTGACATGACTGTTGACGAGGGAGAGGGCTGGGACCTGAGGAGGGGGCGTGCCAAAGAGACCATCTTTAGCACCAACATAACTGGTTTGTTCCACTTTGGAGTAAGATGTTGGGAGAAGAATCAGTTTTGTGTTGTGTGTTTCCTTGACTGATGAAGCCTTCTGGATGAAAGGTGAAACGTTTCAGCACAAAAAACAAAAAAAAGAAACTGTCCAGATGACCCGACTGAAAATTGTTGGATCCTATAGTTGGGGTTAGCTTGTTATGCTGCTATAGGCTTAGACGACAGGAAAAACTTACCTCATTTCCTTAAATGAATTGTTAAAATTCAATAGTTTTCATTTGCTATTACCGTATTTGTCGGCATTTAACACGCTTCTGTGTATAACACGCTTTGTCCAATTATTGTAAATAAATTGAAAAAATCCATAAATAACACGCTTTGGCGTATAACACGCATCTATTATGCGTCACCGCTACGAGACGCGTCAGCGCCTCATTTGCCCTGCTGAAAATGGCGGCCACAGAAGCGAGCGAGCACGAAGGACTTTACAAGATAACACGGTAAAAACTATTATTTCTTTGCTGAGAAAAAATATATTTCTTAGCTGACATTATAGCACAAGGGTTCCTGAGCTTAACCGTTCCTTAATCAATTCACGAAATGGTCAAATCTGCTGAATTTAAATTGTTTCGGTTTGACTTCTTCCAAAACAGTCTTGTGCGCTACTAAAATAAATTATAAATAAATCGAATTTTATCTCAAATGTCTTATACAGGTCAACAGCTTGTAAATTAAACCCATATAATTACACTCTGTAAGCCTAAAAAATATCTGAGTGGTTTAAGAGCTGTTTATCTTAACAGTAGGTATCTGTTCACGTTAGCTAAGTGCTAACAGCTAAAAGAGCGATTTTTTTTTAGCTCTAAATATCTTCTTCAGCTAACAACAGTTTGTAAATGACTACCAAATTACACTCTGTAAGTTTCAAGGAAATCCGCGATGTGGTTTATGAGTTATCTTGCTAAAAAAAAAAAACTGCTAACCTCACAGCTATAGCAGCTACATCCAGAGCAGGAGGCGGGCAGCGACAGAGTCAGTCCGACCAGAGGAGGCTTTCTTCGGACACGAGCTAGAAACGGTCTGGAAGTGTCCCGCTAGCGGACAAAAGTGGTACTGCACCATTTTTTGCCCAAAATGAAAAACGGCGATATCAGAGCCAAAAATGGGTCTAAAAATATGGGAAAAAATCCATAAATAACACGCTGCAGCGTATAACACGCAGGACATTCAAATGAGTAAAAAAACTGCATGTTATACACCGATTTTTACGGTATTTCAATCTTAAATGTGATTCTCGACCTGCCATTGTGTATCTGTTCCTACCAAACCCAGCTGGTGGAAGCAGATGGCCGCTCATCTTTAGTCTGGTTCTGCTAAAGGTTTCTTCCTCATGATGGAGTTTTTCTGGTCCACTGTTGCCTTCGTGTTTGCTCCAGATGAGAGTTCTGTGAATTTAAACTTAGAGCAGTCTGCTCCTCAGATAATTAATGTTATTAACTTATTATTTTTATATGTGAATGTTTCAGTTCAGCGCCCTGAGACGACTTCTGTTGAGACTTGGTGCTTTATGAATAAACTGAAGTGAATTATCCATCACTCAAGTTGTAAGTTGTGTAATCATTCCAACCTAAAACAAATAAAAGTCTAAACTCTAGTTTTAAATATGGTTCTTGTACAAGTTTAATTTATTGGGCAAACCTGCAGATGTTGCCAAATCTGCTTCTTTAAAAACATACTTGGCAGTTAAAACCATCTCGGGCTTTTCTTCAGCCAGTTTGAGGCTCACGCCTGATTTGTTCGTCTCAACATTCACAGTTTGGGAATTTGAACAACCAGAAACCGTTTGGCCATTTTCCTTGTGGTTTTACTCAACACCAAGTGTCGCTCATGTTTTGGAGCATCTCAACGGTCACCGTCTTTTAGATAGTCACCTTTTTTCTTCGACCCGTTTTTCTGGGAGTCGTCGTCCCCGTTCTTCTCCTCCCCCGAGTCGTCCGACTTGGCTTTCAGGTTCTCCTTGCTCTCCTCAATGCTCTCTCGCTTCTCCTTTAGCTCCTTCTTAGCAGTTATCCTTTTAGGACCCTGAAAAAAATGTATACAAGTAAAAAATGATGTAACGTCAGCTAATCTTTATATATTTTCTGTCAAGATTAATTTCATTAACAGATTTTAGATGTACTCGGGGGTTCAAACTTGGTTTACATTTGTCCCACAGATAAAAATTTGCACATGATTTTCTGATCAAATCAAGTGAATTATGAGCTGAAAAATGCTTTTAAGATTGTAAAAACTGAACATGCAAACATGCTAAAACCCACTCAGTGCACGCTTAATCCTACTGTAACAATACAAGCAGCAAAGTTCTTTAAGTCAAATCTCCCATCACCAAAATCAAGCTGGAATCATCACGTATACCGGTAGCTTTAGTGATGTCTGCATACTTGTACATACTTTAGAAAAAGTTTCAAGGTAAATAAATCTTTACTGGTCCTTTTCTGAAGCCAAATGTTTGTATAGACATAACTAAAACAAATGAGCACACACTTAAATTACACTCCACTTTATCTACACTACAGTTCTCCATTAAAAAAAGAATAACAAAAGAACCACAAAAAAGATGGATGCATCAACAGAAACATGTAGGTTATATACATTTAAGGTTAGCCTTAAAGTTTAAGGTAAACATGATTGATACAGCTGATGTATCCAAGCCCTTTAAAAAAATTGTTAGAAAAACAAACGTTTTCTGACCATTAATTAATCAAAAACATGAATATATCTGTACGCTGCTGCTCTGTGAAGGGAAAACATTAGGTTAACATGAAAACTCTGAGAAAATGTGTATAAATTTTGTTATTTAAAAGCAAATTCATATGAAGGAAGTGGGGGGGAGAATTGGATGAAGAATGAAGGTGTGCTGCAGGCACGGTCCCTAAGATCACAGATCTTTAGCAGGAGAGGCCCGGGCCTGAAGGCTGCCTGACACCCAGGTTTCTGGACTGCGGGAGGAAGCCGGAGTACTCATAGGAAACTCACGCAAACATGAGGAATACACGCAAACACCACAGAAAGACCTCAAGCCCAACCCGGGGCTCGAACCCAGGACCTTCTTGCTGTGAGGCGGCAGTGCTAAACACTGATCCATCCTGCTGAACCCCTGTAGCTTGGTCTGTTTTTATTCAAACTCTGAGCCGAGCTAGTTAAAAGAGTGATAAGCAACAAATCAATAAAACCAGAATGAGCTGGAGCTCAACGGTCTAGTTTCTAAACTCAATCCATCTCTTTTCTCATTAATTCATTGACGATGACGGATGACTTGCACAACTTGAAAGCATTTACGACGACTTGATGAGGACATACTGTATGCATTTTCTCAGACAGTATACCATACCATACCACTTATTTATAGAGCACTTAAACAGACACAAGGCCAACCAAAGTGCTGAACAATAGAAACAAACAAGCATAGCAAACAGGAGAAACATAAAATAAAAATATAGATACAAATAAATAGCCACAGAAACTAACTAAAATGGTGAACAATGTATATTACAGAGAGGATCAAAACAAATCACACCGTGTTAAAGGCAAGAGAATAGAAGTGGGTTTTCAAGCGAGACAAATACTGTGAGTGAGGGAGCCTGCCTGACACTCAGTGGCAACTCATTCCACAGTCTTGGACCTGCAACTGAGAAAGCCCTGTCACCTCTGAGCTTACGGCGAGTATCTGGGATTGAGAGAAGCATCTGGTCTGCTGACCTCAGAGAGCGCCGTGGGACATATGGCTGTAGAAGATCAGTGAGATAAGGTGGAGCGGAACTGTTCAGAGATTTAAAAACATACATGAATATTTTAAACTGGATCCGAAGGTGAATGGGTAGCCAGTGCAGGGAGGCCAACACCGCGTGAAGTGCTCTCTATGGCCTGTACCAGAATCGGGCTGCAGCATTCTGGACCAGCTGTAGCCATGCAATGGAGGACCGACTGATTCCGAATAGAAGTGAATTGCAGTAATCGAGCCTCGATGTTATGAAAGCATGGATTACTGTCTCCAGGTTCTTTTTGGATAGTATGGGCTTCAGCTTAGACAGCCGCCTCAGCTGAAAAAAGCAGGATTTAACAATCATGTTTACATGACTGTTAAGTTTCAGGGAAGGGTCCATTATCACCCCCAGATTAGTGACCCTTTGTTTCTCTAGCGGGGCTAGGGAAAGAAGGTCAATGTCGTGGTTCGAGAGTGAGCTGTTGGGATGGAACAACATGACTTCAGACTTCTTCTCATTGAAACTTAAGAAGTTTGAGGCCATCCAATCATGGATGTCAGCCAGGCAGTCAAGAAGGGGTTGAATAGAGCGTGAGCCTCTGTGCTTCAGGGGAAAGTAAATTTGACAATCATCGGCGTAGAAATGAAAGGCTATTTTGTGTTTGCGGAAAATAGCACCTAGTGGCAGCAGGTATAATGAGAAGAGAAGGGGACCGAGGATGGACCCCTGCGGTACCCCCCACTGAATCACCTCCACCTTCAGTAGAGCAGTTTCAGTACTATGGAGAGATTTGAAGCCAGATTGGAACAACTCTAGGATGGCGTGGTCATACAAGAAACATTTCAGCTGAGACTAGGGCTGAACGATTTTGGAAAATAATCTACATGTAATCGCAATTTTTTTTCTATAAATTGCGATTGCGATTTAAAATGTGATTATTTTTACTGGTTCTGTATTAATTCATATCACTAACGACACCACTGTTTTTAAATAATGCACTTTTTCACGCAGAACGTTAGCTTGCTGAGCTAGCTGCTAACAGAGCACCGTCAAAACAGACACGGTCACATGACCAGCTCGCGCTTTGTTTATCTCCCGCAGTCTCTGTGTCTCAGCGTCTAAGCTAAGATACACGTTTAAATGAGCTAACTTAGCTGAATTTATAACTTTTATGACTTCTGTCGAGCCTGAAGCAACTGTGTTGGAGCGCACGGTGTCCCCCATCCTTCCTGCTCTGTTTTGCTCCGCTAACGCCAAAAATACACTACATGCGGTCCGGCTGCGGTCCGGCTCCGCTCCGCAGGTCGCAGCTGAGCGAGTCCAATTTCCACTACCTGCGCTCCGCTCAGGTCCGCCTGGATGCGCCGCTCCGAGACGCATGCGCGGGAATTGCGAGATCGCGCGATAAATCAAGTGATAAATAAGTAAGTCAGAACAAAACAATTCATTCGGTGGAAGAAGGAGAACAACAGTAGAGACTGCTGCCTTGATCTTCTCTCGTAAATGAGCGACAGGACATGGTTTGAGCAACAGGAAGTGATGTATTACATTTCAGAATAAAATACTTTATTTATTTATTTCTTGTATTGCGTTTGTAGGCGTAGTCATAAATGATAGTTTGACAGCATTTTTGTACAAATAAATCCGTATAGAGCTAGGATTAGTCCGCCCGTGGTGATTTTATTTTGTAAATACGGAAGTTGTGCTCGTTCCTTTTCCTGTTGGTGCGACGTAATCTTCAAAAGTTGACTCCGGCACAGCTCCGGCGTCCGGCAGAAATAGAAAAATTTCTAATTTTGACGGACTGCCGTCCGCTCTCCGCTGCTCGCCGCCGCCGTGCGGAGACAGTGTAAATTCTCTCATTGATTATAATGGGTGCGTATTTGCTGCGGAGGTCGGACCGGAGCGGGGCGGAGCCGGAACGCATGTAGTGTATTTTTGGCGTTAAGAGCTGCGCGCGGCCAGACTGGATCACTACCAAGTCACGTGACCAGTCAAATCGCAGCCCGTGCGATTAGTGAATCTCGTTTTAACATATCGCGAGATAATCGCAAATGCGATTAATCGTGCAGCCTTAGCTGAGACTCAACCATTTTTTCCAGTAGTTTGGAAATGAATGGGAGTCTGGAGACAGGCCGGAAGTTGGACACCACTGAAGGGTCAAGGTTAGGTTTTTTTTTCAGGAGAGGCTGGACAGCAGCATGTTTAAAGGTTTTTGGGACCACACCTGAGGATAAAATGCTTTTCACAATAGTGAGAATAGAAGGACCCAGTGTAGGGAAAAACCCAGTATAGGTTAAATACAGTAGTCTCTCACGTATCGCAGGGGTTACGTTCCAGACACCCCCGCGATGGGTGAAAATGTGCTAAGTAGGAACGTTATTTTAGTGTTGCCACGTCATATTTGAAGGCTTTATAAAAACTTCCCCCATTCTTGAAGTGTTCTTAATGTTCTAAACTCTAAATGCTCTAAAAGAGCACAGCAAAAGAGAGCAGACAGACTGATGCTACGGTTACTAAGCTAATCCTGGGAGTGGGCTGGCCAGCAGCACCAGGACATTTCCCGGTGGCCTGGCCTGCTCAGTGATTGCCAAGTGGGACTAAAGGCTTGGTTTGGGTCGCGCTTGATGATTTTTAAATTTAAAAAATCCATGCAGCTTGTGCGGCTCACTCGGGTATAAGACAAAAACACTCCCCACCAATTTCTTTTTCCAAGGCTGGCTGTCACAGCAGAGACACGCAACAGGTTGCGTGCCCATCTGTGACAGCCTCAGAAAGAGAAAGGAGGGGCCCCCTCAGCTATCACTGAGCGGGCCAGGCCACCGGGAAATGTCCCGGTGCTCCCGATGTCCAGTTGGCCCCTCAGCACAATGCTCTGGTTGGTTGCCTTTCATCAGTTGTGTGCCGTGTACAATCTTATGTTGAAAACCCGCAAAAGAGCAAGTCTGTGAAAGTCAAAACACAAAGTATCGAGGGACTACTGTATTTTCTAAACTGGGGGTGTAAAACTCCAGGCCTCGAGGGCCAGAGTCCCGCAACTTTTAGATATGTCTCTGATGACACAGCGGAAACATGACTGAATTAGTTCTCAGTGCAGTCAAGTTCTCCAAAGTCCTGCTAATGACCTCCTTGTTTGATTCAGCTGTGTGGTGTCAGAGACATCAAGTTGCAGGACTCCGGCCCTCGAGGCCTGAAGTTTGACACCCCTGTAAAATGCCACCAAATGTAACTATTCTAGACATTCTACCCCCTCTTTAACACTGAAAACCATTCTTCCTCATTTTGATCTTTTATATTAGCTTTTGAAAGTATTTTCATGTGTACACAGTTCATTATAATAGCAACTCTCCACACAAAAAAAGTACGAGTAGAATGATTACGCAATCGTAATTGTACAGAGAAGGTTTTATATGAATTGAATCAACAATGATAAAAGTTGCGTTTGGATTGCAGTAAAAGGACAAAGAGGGGTTTGCATGTGGTTTGGGGCTTCCAAACAACATTTGACTGCAGCAGAGAAAGCCTGTCACTGTTCTCCTGCTCAGCCCGACACAAAGAAAACGGGTACAGGGTAATTTATGAATCGGCTTCTCTGGTTATCTTTACCCACAGACCTGATATTTATTCAAATCCAACAGCGTACAGCCTCTCCTTAGCTATCAGCTGCACACACTTCTGCACAGTCCGACAGTCTCGGAGGTTTGCATCCAACACAAGTAGAGTGAGGAAGAGTTTTCACGACTTTAGGTGTGAACACACACTGAAATGTGCAAAATTAGAAGGATTGTGCAACAAAAAATTTTTTATATTAAAACAACCCAATCCACAGTCTTGTACTAGTACTGGCCCTTCTATGTTTTGGCTGCTTGCAGGATTAAGATGGTTAAGTTAATGTGTAATGACGCGTTAAGCTTTTTAAATTTATGACTTTCTCTTTAATTCTTACAACCAAAACAGAAAAGACTCACCCAGACTAAAGCTGTGTGCCAACAAACAATGACTAATTCTATTTAGAAGCTTTTATACGATTCTGATGCTTTTAAATAAAGATGCTTCTATAAATAAATAACTTTTTTTTGGTCTGTGGTTTTATTCAAACAAATAATTCATCCATCCATCATCTTTAACCACTTCTTCCTTTTCATGTCTTGGGGGTCAATGTGTC
>JBBPBX010048829.1:6811-25598 GCA_038048925.1 Garcialebias charrua
CCCCACTCCCTCTCCACCCCTCCACCCCCCCATCTGTGTGAAGATTTATATTTACCTACGAGAAAAGTACTGTGCTAACAGAGAGGCAGAGAGTACTAATGCAACACACATAAATAAAATAAAAATAATTAAAATATATATATAAAGAAATGGCACGAGAACTAACGTTGTTAGTTAAGAAGTAGATTTTTATTTAAATAATTTTACAAACCAAGACATTTGATTGACTTGCTTGAAGAATTCCCGGTGGATCTGAGAACACAAATACAAATTATTACTTTCTTACTTCAGCATTCCATTTAAAACGTGACTGAGAAAGGATTGATTGCAAACATTTCCCATTGTATTTTTCCTGCTATTAAGAAAAAATTATAACAGTATCATACCTGCAAACTCAGAAGGGATGAAAAAGGTGACAAACGTTGCGCCAACACCCCCCAAAAGATTTTGTAATTTTTTTAAACATGCTTCAGGTAAAAGTAATTTACTAACCTAATTTAATGAGAACATTAATAGGAAAGATTGTGAAAGATTGTGTCAACCAAAAAATTAACAAACAACAGCAGCAGCAAGTCAAATACAGCAGAACATGCTAACAATGCGCTGCTCCGAGTCAACAGATGCATTTAAAAACTTAAGACTTATCTCTTCAGACAGGCTTTTGGTTAATTTTGTACATTGATTTTAGAGTTTGTTATGTTTTACCTTTTTGTATAGTACTTCTGTGATTTTATTTTTCCTTTTGTAAAGCACTTTGTGACTCTCATGTCTGTGAAATGTGCTATATAAATAAAACTTACTTACTAACAGTAAAAACTCATTTCTTAAATATTTTGCCAGAAACTTTTGAATAAAGTAGATGCCATTTCCTGCATTCTGGTGTATTTTAACAAGTTGTTAAACATCTATGTTTACCTACATGTAAACACTTGATTCAATAACTATTTTAGAGACATCTATAACAAAATAAAGTCAAGTCCTGTGGACAGATTAAAAAATTGTTTAAATTATTATTGATCATGCATCAGGATATTTTAGAGACACCTCATTCAACTAGTTCATACAGACATCATCCTGTTTTTAAACTCACTCCTGTGGCTAAGATAATGAAATTAATGTGACAATTTATCACAGTGACTTTAGGGGTGCAATAGTTATTTTGTTAAATTTTTATTTAGTTTTATTTGTAACACAACATGCCATTTTACTAAACAATGGTGACACTCAACTGCACATATAAAAACATTAACTTTACCCAATAAACAGGTGACATTTTAATAACCACCAACAGTGAATTTAGGAGGGACTTTTACAAGTTTTCTGATTTAGTGATACACACCGTGGTGAAGTTAGTTTACGACTCGGTCATGTTTACGTTTCATCAGCGTGGTTCTCTCGTTCGTGTCGTCACTTTTCAAAGCTGCATGTTGCGCAGTTTTTTTAATCTTTGTGAAGCTTCAAGAGCTCCCACATTTTAGAGGACTTGGCTCGAACAGTTTTCTCTGCGTCGTTCATTTGTAAAATTTACTTAATTTCCTTTGAAAACACAGCCTCTGCTCTGCTTCCGCGTCTCACCTCGCTCTGTTGAACTCGCGCTGCGGAGGTTTTTTTTTCTTTTACAGATGTCGCTGTCGTCTCCTCCCCCCGTCTGTCTTGAGGTTGTGATTGGCCAAATGACGCGCTCCAACAAAGATGATTTATTAAGGACAGATGCCTTGTTGTTTCTTGAAATCCAGTCAGTGGGAAATGATGCCATCCTACTTGATCCAATCTGCCACGGGTCTGACCCCCCCACCTACCGAAAACAAAAACTCATTGGATCTACATGAATCACGTAAATGATGTATTTTGCTTTGAAAACGGCGATTTTCGCCGAAAGGTGACTAGTTTGCAGGTATGTTACCTATTATACTTTACTTTTTTCTTGAACTTTTTTGAATTCATCATGTCCTGTATGAATGAGAATCTTCACCAGATATTAATGACACAATAGGCTTGCCATAATACCCCCACCTTCGTTCTGCTTGCTGCTTGGAACCGTCAAAATAGCTGCAACGTCCCGACGAAATTCAGCTGATTTGACCATTAAAGTGCATTTATTAAGGAATAGTGCAACTGAGACACACCTCTGCTATAATTTCAAGCAAACAAATAATTGTTTTTAGGTGTTAATCTTGTTAAATTATTGTTTAAGTCCTCATGTGCACGCTCTCGCAGTCGCCATTTGGCAGCCCATCGATTTCTGGCACAACACCGGGCCACATTTCCGAGTGGTCAGTGGTGATAATAGATGCAACATATATGACGAAGCAACATATTTATGGATTTTTCCACTTTATTAGACAAATATGGACTGATGCGACTTGTAGGGCGGAGCAACGTGTACTGCGGAAATTATGTTACTTGTTTTTTCCTTCAATTGGCAGTAAATTGTACCTTTTTTCCTAATTATGCAAGTTTATTTTATTGCTGAGGCTGTAAAAAAAAGCCATTATTAAAAACAGTTTGTTATAATGTATGTGGCCTGTAACCTCTCAGATATGTGCTTTTTAAATTTAAAGAAATATGTCTCAGATTTCCAGTATAAAAACAGACTCCTGTCATCTGCAGAAATATTCAGATGACTCTGCAGTGGTCGAGTGTATCAGAGATGGACAAGAAGCTGAGTACAGGGAACTGGTGGACCGCTTTGTGGCATGGTGTGGAAACAATCATCTCATCTTGAATGTGAACTAAACAAAGGACAGCAGGAAGTGTCCATTCATTCAAACTCAAGAAGTAAAAGGAGGAACTTCACGCGTTCGGAGATCTGCTCTCAGTCGCGCTGTGGCTACCCCCCCCCCCCCCCCGCAAGTGTCGGATGGTCAAATATCTTTAATTTTAGTGTACTGTGTTACATTATAGTTTCACTTATTCAGAAGAGCCGTGGCGCACCGCTACCCCCCACCCCCCCGCAAGTGTCGGATGTGTTTTTGAACAGAAGCATTTTAAAATGTCTCGAAACTACAGTTAACTTCATGTGGCTAAGGCTTTTGACTTAGGACCCGAAGGACGCGGGTTCACGCCCCGGCCACTACACAACTTGGGGTGTCTATGAGTGCACATCTAATTCTCCAGCTCCCCGAGCGCTGACTACGGCTGCTCGTTGCACCACCTGGTGGTGGTTGGGTTAAAGGCAGAAGACCAATTTCGTCTGTCACGTATGGGAAACATACACAGATGACAAAATGTGACAAATTATTATTATTATTATTATTACAGTATATTAATATTGTGGTGCATATATGTTTTGTCTCCCATGGGTCGTACAGTATCAGAAATCAAGAATAAATGGTTTGATCTGATAATGGCTTCAAACAAACGTCTCGCCGCAGCACGGACAGGAGGTGGTCAGGAGATGGTGGACAATAAATGCCACGCTGCAAGATGCGTGCCAACATGTTTTGCAGCACAAATGATGCGCGCACCTCCTGGTCAGCGCGCAACCACATTCTGCAGGTTATATTTCGAATCAGATATAATAATCAATTGCTCCGATGGTGTTTGGCACAAGATCAGTCTTAATTCGTACTTGTTCTGCGGCGGTGTATGGGAATTTTATGTACCTGGGTGTTAATATGAGGAGCGGCTTTGATGACCAAGGGGAGCGCACGACTCACTGAAGCCTGCGCGACACACCAGACAAATTAAACTTAAAATTATAATTCTAATTCAAACAGAATAACCTATTGTCAAGAATAATTATGGTGCGTGATTTTTTTAAACCCAAAATATTTTCTAAATAACGAAATATGAAGTTATTCGTGGAGAAGATCCGTCTGGATGACAGCAGACTGACGCTCCTAAATTATACGACAGGTCCGGACCACTCGTAAATTTTGTTCGTATCTGAAAAAAATCGTAGGATACGAAAACATTGTTGAATGCCGCAAATGATCCTAAATCACTCGTACGCACAGTTTAAGAACAAATCTGTGCGTACGAACGGTTCGTGAATGAGGGCCAATGAGAGGGAGTGAGGAGAATGATTTCAATCTTCAGGACTCGGACACTTGTTCACAAAGAATCATCTCCCACTCTTTACTGCAGTACAACAATGAACTAAAGTTTAATTTACTGTCCACATCAAGCCTACATGGTACTTTTCTGTCAGTGAGAGGAGCTCCTTCCACATGTGCTGCAGGGCAAGAATCATTGTTGCTAAATGATTTCCTGGAGACTCTGTCTGGACAGCTGTGGGTTAATGATGTGAATGATGGAGGCTGTGTTTAGTGAGGAAACAAGAGAAAAACACCTGGAAGTCGACTCCAAGCAGAGAAACACGTCACACATTGAGCCTCAGCTTTAAACATCCAGAAAACAGGTTCAAATCTTGTTGCCATAGTTTTAGGTTGAGATTAGTCTCTCATAAACCAGAATGTGGTCACGTAAAGACGTAACAGCGAGAGAGAGTAGTTTCATGCTTCAAATCTCTCATTCACACAACACTTTGTTGTTTAAAGTAACTTTTTTAAAACCTCCGCTGGAGTTAGTTGTATAAAAATTGCGACTTACCAAATCACAATGTACAAATTCGACGTGCCCATCGCGCGCTTCCTCTGTGCTGCCGGACAGGTTGTTGCTGTGTGACGTCACTGCGTGATTTGCATACGGGCCACCACTTTGCGCATGCGTGATTCATTAAGTCTGCCTGCGTAGGCATATGTGCGTAGGAGTTCTACGTCACAAAGACAAATGCTATTCAGGCTTTAATTAATGTTACAATATGCAAATTCAGACGTCATTTGTCTTTGATGTGGTTACTCTCAGAGTCTATAAATTAAAGGTCTCTGTGAAATTCCCATTCTGTAGTTTACAGTTGTTCTGAAAAGAACTGTTGGTGTTTCTCAGCGACCTCCAAAATTTGTGTTGGCATTTCAAAACCAATTGAAATATTGTTGTTTTATATTGTTATATATTATTATAATATATTGTTTGAGACGTCATAGAGACGAGTTGTTCCTTTGTTAAATAAGAATTCTGTTTCGGTTCAGATCAGAAAACAAACAGATCAGCTCATTTGGTGTTTCAGACAGCAGACAGCAAAGTCAAAATGAACGGTGAAGGAGACGGATTTCACATCGGACCAAACCGTCCAAATGGTCACGCTATTTTTCTTGGGCTGGAGCACATGGACAGGGGAGATGAACAGAATGAGTTCGTCGACTGGCTCAACTTCCACTTTGCGCAACCCGGAGGACTGGACGTCGACGACTTGCTGGAAATGCTGGTCCAACTGGCTGAGGATGGTATGAAGCAGATGACGAAAACGAAGATGAAGAACCCGTTGAAATCAATGCTGACATCAATGAGATAAATGACCAAATACCAGAAAATGTGGAGGTCAATGATGTAGCAGATGACGAAAATGAAGATGAAGAACCCGTTGAAATCAATGGTGACATCAATGAGATAAATGGCCAAATACCAGAAAATGTGGAGGTCAACGATAAAGCAGATGACAAAAATGAAGATGAAGAACCCGTTGAAATCAATGCTGACATCAATGAGATAAATGGCCAAATACCAGAAAATGTGGAGGTCAATGATGAAGCAGATGACGAAAATGAAGATGAAGAACCCGTTGAAATCAATGGTGACATCAATGAGATAAATGGCCAAATACCAGAAAATGTGGAGGTCAACGATGAAGCAGATGACGAAAATGAAGATGAAGAACCCGTTGAAATCAATGGTGACATCAATGAGATAAATGGCCAAATACCAGAAAATGTGGAGGTCAATGATGAAGCAGATGACGAAAATGAAGATGAAGAACCCGTTGAAATCAATGCTGACATCAATGAGATAAATGGCCAAATACCAGAAAATGTGGAGGTCAATGGTGAAGCAGATGACGAAAATGAAGATGAAGAACCCGTTGAAATCAATGCTGATGTCATGATCTGCTGCTTAATGTTTGAACCCACGTGCAGAAAAACAGACTGGCTCACGAATGTAAAATGAACAATGATTTATTTAACAAAAATAATAATGCTGATGGAACAAAAAACACTTACTGAGAGGAGAGGAGATGAGCAGATCATACACCGTGGAAAGACAAAGCCCCGGTGCTCAAGGAGTGAATACACAGAGTTTATATACTGACACAAACGAGACAGTGAGGAGCACCTGGGGTGATTAGAATGAGGACCAGCTGTGAATGATTAATGCTGAAGGCCTGAGCACAGAGAGACAGACTGAGGAGTGGGAAATGACAGAGACTGAATGAGATACACAGAAACCAGTAAACAAAGCTCAGAATAACAAAGTATGGCAGGAGGGGAAACACAAAATAACATAAAGAAACAGAGCCTAAAGAAAACAGACAGGGACAGAACCTGACAGCTGACATCAATGAGATAAATGGCCAAATACCAGAAAATGTGGAGGTCAATGATGAAGCAGATGACGAAAATGAAGATGAAGAACCCGTTGAAATCAATGGTGACATCAATGAGATAAATGGCCAAATACCAGAAAATGTGGAGGTCAACGATGAAGCAGATGACGAAAATGAAGATGAAGAACCCGTTGAAATCAATGCTGACATCAATGAGATAAATGGCCAAATACCAGAAAATGTGGAGGTCAATGATGTAGCAGATGACGAAAATGAAGATGAAGAACCCGTTGAAATCAATGCTGACATCAATGAGATAAATGGCCAAATACCAGAAAATGTGGAGGTCAATGATGTAGCAGATGACGAAAATGAAGATGAAGAACCCGTTGAAATCAATGGTGACATCAATGAGATAAATGGCCAAATACCAGAAAATGTGGAGGTCAATGATGAAGCAGATGACGAAAATGAAGATGAAGAACCCGTTGAAATCAATGGTGACATCAATGAGATAAATGGCCAAATACCAGAAAATGTGGAGGTCAATGATGAAGCAGATGACGAAAATGAAGATGAAGAACCCGTTGAAATCAATGCTGACATCAATGAGATAAATGGCCAAATACCAGAAAATGTGGAGGTCAACGATGAAGCAGATGACGAAAATGAAGATGAAGAACCCGTTGAAATCAATGCTGACATCAATGAGATAAATGGCCAAATACCAGAAAATGTGGAGGTCAATGATGTAGCAGATGACGAAAATGAAGATGAAGAACCCGTTGAAATCAATGCTGACATCAATGAGATAAATGGCCAAATACCAGAAAATGTGGAGGTCAATGATGTAGCAGATGACGAAAATGAAGATGAAGAACCCGTTGAAATCAATGGTGACATCAATGAGATAAATGGCCAAATACCAGAAAATGTGGAGGTCAATGATGAAGCAGATGACGAAAATGAAGATGAAGAACCCGTTGAAATCAATGGTGACATCAATGAGATAAATGACCAAATACCAGAAAATGTGGAGGTCAATGATGAAGCAGATGACGAAAACGAAGATGAAGAACCCGTTGAAATCAATGCTGACATAAATGAGATCAATTACCAAATACCAGAAAATGTGGAGGTCAATGATGTAAATGACAATGCGGACAACGTCAAAAACAATGTCAACAATAACAACATTGACGTTAACGATGAGGGCATTGAAAACATTTTCATTAACAACGACATGAATGAAAATGATCATCCAGACGATCCTAACATGCCCAGCACATCAAGAAAAAGACCTCGAGAAGAAGATGAGGCTGAAACTGACAACGGCAGCAAAAGATCACGTCTGTTGTCAGAAGAGACACAAGATGAAGAGCCACAGCCAGGACCATCAAGAAAAAGACCTCGAGAAGATGATGAGGCTGAAACTGACAACGGCAGCAAAAGATCATGTCTGTTGTCAGAAGAGACACAAGATGAAGAGCCACAGCCAGGACCATCAAGAAAAAGACCTCGAGAAGAAGATGAGGCTGAAACTGACAACGGCAGCAAAAGATCACGTCTGTTGTCAGAAGAGACACAAGATGAAGAGCCACAGCCAGGACCATCAAGAAAAAGACCTCGAGAAGATGATGAGGCTGAAACTGACAACGGCAGCAAAAGATCACGTCAGTCGTCAGAAGAGACACAAGATGAAGAGTCACAGCCAGGACCATCAAGAAAAAGACCTCGAGAAGATGAGGCTGAAACTGACAACAGCAGCAAAAGATCACGTCTGTTGTCAGAAGAGACACAAGATGAAGAGTCACAGCCAGGACCATCAAGAAAAAGACCTCGAGAAGAAGATGAGGCTGAAACTGACAACGGCAGCAAAAGATCACGTCTGTTGTCAGAAGAGACACAAGATGAAGAGTCACAGCCAGGACCATCAAGAAAAAGACCTCGAGAAGATGATGAGGCTGAAACTGACAACAGCAGAAAAAGTGTAACTGTTATATTGTGAGGCTCACTTTGCTGTTGAAGCACTATGAAGGAGCCAGAAGTGCAGAAAACAGAAGACAAGTGACATGGTTGTTTTATTGTCTTCAGCAGGAGAACAAATAAACATGGGAGAAACAGTATTTTGACGTGCTGTCGTGTGTCCAAAAACAAGCATCGTCACACATGCACGGAGAGAACATGCAAACTCCACCCAGAAAGGCCCCTGGCCAGGATTCCACCAGGTGACCTTCTTGCTGAGAGGCAACAGTTCTACCAACTGAGCCACCGTGCCGCCCTTTTTTTTTTACCTGTGGGAGAAACCGGAGTGCCCGGAGAAAACCCATGCATGCACGGAGAGAACATGTAAACTCCGCCCAGAAAGGCCCCTGGCCAGGATTCCACCCAGTGACCTTCTTGCTGAGAGGTGGCAGTTCTACCAACTCATCCACCACATCGCCCTAAGCTAATGTGTTTTTTCTTAGGAAAAACCGGAGTGCCCGGAGAAAAAACACACATGCACGGACAGAACATGCAAACTCCACCCAGAACGGTCCCTGGACAGGATTCGACCCGGTGACCTTCTTGCTGAGAGGTGGCAGTTCTACCAACTGAGCCACCACATCGCCCTAAGCTAATGGTTTTTTTTTAGACAAAACCGGTGGCCGGAGAAAAAACACACATGCACGGACAGAACACGCAAACTGCACTCAAAAAGGTTGCAGTTCTCCATCATTCCAAGTGTTTCCTTTTCCTTTTCTTCTTTCCCCCTGGATTGTCGTCCTCATCGTCGTTGTCGTCTCTTTGTCTCTTTCTAGATGGTCTTGGCTGTGGCTCTTCATCTTGTGTCTCTTCTGACAACAGACGTGATCTTTTGCTGCCGTTGTCAGTTTCAACCTCATCATCTTCTCGAGGTCTTTTTCTTGATGGTCCTGGCTGTGACTCTTCATCTTGTGTCTCTTCTGACAACAGACGTGATCTTTTGCTGCCGTTGTCAGTTTCAGCCTCATCTTCTCGAGGTCTTTTTCTTGATGGTCCAGGCTGTGACTCTTCATCTTGTGTCTCTTCTGACAACAGACGTGATCTTTTGCTGCTGTTGTCAGTTTCAGCCTCATCTTCTTCTCGAGGTCTTTTTCTTGATGTGCTGGGCATGTTAGGATCGTCTGGATGATCATTTTCATTCATGTCGTTGTTAATGAAAATGTTTTCAATGCCCTCATCGTTAACGTCAATGTTGTTATTGTTGACATTGTTTTTGACGTTGTCCGCATTGTCATTTACATCATTGACCTCCACATTTTCTGGTATTTGGTAATTGATCTCATTTATGTCAGCATTGATTTCAACGGGTTCTTCATCTTCGTTTTCGTCATCTGCTTCATCATTGACCTCCACATTTTCTGGTATTTGGTCATTTATCTCATTGATGTCACCATTGATTTCAACGGGTTCTTCATCTTCATTTTCGTCATCTGCTTCATCATTGACCTCCACATTTTCTGGTATTTGGTCATTTATCTCATTGATGTCACCATTGATTTCAACGGGTTCTTCATCTTCATTTTCGTCATCTGCTACATCATTGACCTCCACATTTTCTGGTATTTGGCCATTTATCTCATTGATGTCAGCATTGATTTCAACGGGTTCTTCATCTTCATTTTCGTCATCTGCTTCATCGTTGACCTCCACATTTTCTGGTATTTGGCCATTTATCTCATTGATGTCACCATTGATTTCAACGGGTTCTTCATCTTCATTTTCGTCATCTGCTTCATCGTTGACCTCCACATTTTCTGGTATTTGGTCATTTATCTCATTGATGTCACCATTGATTTCAACGGGTTCTTCATCTTCATTTTCGTCATCTGCTTCATCATTGACCTCCACATTTTCTGGTATTTGGCCATTTATCTCATTGATGTCACCATTGATTTCAACGGGTTCTTCATCTTCATTTTCGTCATCTGCTTCATCGTTGACCTCCACATTTTCTGGTATTTGGCCATTTATCTCATTGATGTCAGCATTGATTTCAACGGGTTCTTCATCTTCATTTTCGTCATCTGCTTCATCGTTGACCTCCACATTTTCTGGTATTTGGCCATTTATCTCATTGATGTCAGCATTGATTTCAACGGGTTCTTCATCTTCATTTTCGTCATCTGCTTCATCGTTGACCTCCACATTTTCTGGTATTTGGCCATTTATCTCATTGATGTCACCATTGATTTCAACGGGTTCTTCATCTTCATTTTCGTCATCTGCTTCATCGTTGACCTCCACATTTTCTGGTATTTGGCCATTTATCTCATTGATGTCACCATTGATTTCAACGGGTTCTTCATCTTCATTTTCGTCATCTGCTTCATCATTGACCTCCACATTTTCTGGTATTTGGCCATTTATCTCATTGATGTCACCATTGATTTCAACGGGTTCTTCATCTTCATTTTCGTCATCTGCTTCATCGTTGACCTCCACATTTTCTGGTATTTGGCCATTTATCTCATTGATGTCAGCATTGATTTCAACGGGTTCTTCATCTTCATTTTCGTCATCTGCTTCATCGTTGACCTCCACATTTTCTGGTATTTGGCCATTTATCTCATTGATGTCAGCATTGATTTCAACGGGTTCTTCATTTTCGTCATCTGCTTCATCGTTGACATCCCTACTTTTCTTCTTTCCCCCTGGATTGTCGTCCTCATCGTCGTTGTTGTCTCTTTGTCTCTTTCTAGATGGTCCTGGCTGTGGCTCTTCATCTTGTGTCTCTTCTGACGACTGACGTGATCTTTTGCTGCTGTTGTCAGTTTCAACCTCGTCATCTTCTCGAGGTCTTTTTCTTGATGGTCCTGGCTGTGACTCTTCATCTTGTGTCTCTTCTGACGACTGACGTGATCTTTTGCTGCCGTTGTCAGTTTCAGCCTCATCATCTTCTCGAGGTCTTTTTCTTGATGGTCCTGGCTGTGGCTCTTCATCTTGTGTCTCTTCTGACAACAGACGTGATCTTTTGCTGCCGTTGTCAGTTTCAGCCTCATCTTCTCGAGGTCTTTTTCTTGATGGTCCAGGCTGTGACTCTTCATCTTGTGTCTCTTCTGACAACAGACGTGATCTTTTGCTGCTGTTGTCAGTTTCAGCCTCATCTTCTTCTCGAGGTCTTTTTCTTGATGTGCTGGGCATGTTAGGATCGTCTGGATGATCATTTTCATTCATGTCGTTGTTAATGAAAATGTTTTCAATGCCCTCATCGTTAACGTCAATGTTGTTATTGTTGACATTGTTTTTGACGTTGTCCGCATTGTCATTTACATCATTGACCTCCACATTTTCTGGTATTTGGTAATTGATCTCATTTATGTCAGCATTGATTTCAACGGGTTCTTCATCTTCGTTTTCGTCATCTGCTTCATCATTGACCTCCACATTTTCTGGTATTTGGTCATTTATCTCATTGATGTCACCATTGATTTCAACGGGTTCTTCATCTTCATTTTCGTCATCTGCTTCATCATTGACCTCCACATTTTCTGGTATTTGGTCATTTATCTCATTGATGTCACCATTGATTTCAACGGGTTCTTCATCTTCATTTTCGTCATCTGCTACATCATTGACCTCCACATTTTCTGGTATTTGGCCATTTATCTCATTGATGTCAGCATTGATTTCAACGGGTTCTTCATCTTCATTTTCGTCATCTGCTTCATCATTGACCTCCACATTTTCTGGTATTTGGCCATTTATCTCATTGATGTCAGCATTGATTTCAACGGGTTCTTCATCTTCATTTTCGTCATCTGCTTCATCGTTGACCTCCACATTTTCTGGTATTTGGCCATTTATCTCATTGATGTCACCATTGATTTCAACGGGTTCTTCATCTTCATTTTCGTCATCTGCTTCATCATTGACCTCCACATTTTCTGGTATTTGGCCATTTATCTCATTGATGTCACCATTGATTTCAACGGGTTCTTCATCTTCATTTTCGTCATCTGCTACATCATTGACCTCCACATTTTCTGGTATTTGGCCATTTATCTCATTGATGTCAGCATTGATTTCAACGGGTTCTTCATCTTCATTTTCGTCATCTGCTTCATCGTTGACCTCCACATTTTCTGGTATTTGGCCATTTATCTCATTGATGTCAGCATTGATTTCAACGGGTTCTTCATCTTCATTTTCGTCATCTGCTTCATCGTTGACCTCCACATTTTCTGGTATTTGGCCATTTATCTCATTGATGTCACCATTGATTTCAACGGGTTCTTCATTTTCGTCATCTGCTTCATCATTGACCTCCACATTTTCTGGTATTTGGCCATTTATCTCATTGATGTCACCATTGATTTCAACGGGTTCTTCATTTTCGTCATCTGCTACATCATTGACCTCCACATTTTCTGGTATTTGGTCATTTATCTCATTGATGTCAGCATTGATTTCAACGGGTTCTTCATCTTCGTTTTCGTCATCTGCTTCATCATTACCATCCTCAGCCAGTTGGACCAGCATTTCCAGCAAGTCGTCGACGTCCAGTCCTCCGGGTTGCGCGAAGTGGAAGTTGAGCCAGTCGACGAACTCATTCTGTTCATCTCCCCTGTCCATGTGCTCCAGCCCAAGAAAAATAGCGTGACCATTTGGACGGTTTGGTCCGATGTGAAATCCGTCTCCTTCACCGTTCATTTTGACTTTGCTGTCTGCTGTCTGAAACACCAAATGAGCTGATCTGTTTGTTTTCTGATCTGAACCGAAACAGAATTCTTATTTAACAAGGGAACAACTCGTCTCTATGACGTCTCAAACAATATATTATAATAATATATAACAATATAAAACAACAATATTTCAATTGGTTTTGAAATGCCAACACAAATTTTGGAGGTCGCTGAGAAACACCAACAGTTCTTTTCAGAACAACTGTAAACTACAGAATGGGAATTTCACAGAGACCTTTAATTTATAGACTCTGAGAGTAACCACATCAAAGACAAATGACGTCTGAATTTGCATATTGTAACATTAATTAAAGCCTGAATAGCATTTGTCTTTGTGACGTAGAACTCCTACGCACATATGCCTACGCAGGCAGACTTAATGAATCACGCATGCGCAAAGTGGTGGCCCGTATGCAAATCACGCAGTGACGTCACACAGCAACAACCTGTCCGGCAGCACAGAGGAAGCGCGCGATGGGCACGTCGAATTTGTACATTGTGATTTGGTAAGTCGCAATTTTTATACAACTAACTCCAGCGGAGGTTTTAAAAAAGTTACTTTAAACAACAAAGTGTTGTGTGAATGAGAGATTTGAAGCATGAAACTACTCTCTCTCGCTGTTACGTCTTTACGTGACCACATTCTGGTTTATGAGAGACTAATCTCAACCTAAAACTATGGCAACAAGATTTGAACCTGTTTTCTGGATGTTTAAAGCTGAGGCTCAATGTGTGACGTGTTTCTCTGCTTGGAGTCGACTTCCAGGTGTTTTTCTCTTGTTTCCTCACTAAACACAGCCTCCATCATTCACATCATTAACCCACAGCTGTCCAGACAGAGTCTCCAGGAAATCATTTAGCAACAATGATTCTTGCCCTGCAGCACATGTGGAAGGAGCTCCTCTCACTGACAGAAAAGTACCATGTAGGCTTGATGTGGACAGTAAATTAAAACGTAGTTCATTGTTGTACTGCAGTAAAGAGTGGGAGATGATTCTTTGTGAACAAGTGTCCGAGTCCTGAAGATTGAAATCATTCTCCTCACTCCCTCTCATTGGCCCTCATTCACGAACCGTTCGTACGCACAGATTTGTTCTTAAACTGTGCGTACGAGTGATTTAGGATCATTTGCGGCATTCAACAATGTTTTCGTATCCTACGATTTTTTTCAGATACGAACAAAATTTACGAGTGGTCCGGACCTGTCGTATAATTTAGGAGCGTCAGTCTGCTGTCATCCAGACGGATCTTCTCCACGAATAACTTCATATTTCGTTATTTAGAAAATATTTTGGGTTTAAAAAAATCACGCACCATAATTATTCTTGACAATAGGTTATTCTGTTTGAATTAGAATTATAATTTTAAGTTTAATTTGTCTGGTGTGTCGCGCAGGCTTCAGTGAGTCGTGCGCTCCCCTTGGTCATCAAAGCCGCTCCTCATATTAACACCCAGGTACATAAAATTCCCATACACCGCCGCAGAACAAGTACGAATTAAGACTGATCTTGTGCCAAACACCATCGGAGCAATTGATTATTATATCTGATTCGAAATATAACCTGCAGAATGTGGTTGCGCGCTGACCAGGAGGTGCGCGCATCATTTGTGCTGCAAAACATGTTGGCATGCATCTTGCAGCGTGGCATTTATTGTCCACCATCTCCTGACCACCTCCTGTCCGTGCTGCGGCGAGACGTTTGTTTGAAGCCATTATCAGATCAAACCATTTATTCTTTTTTTTTACCCCAGTCAGAATGAATGAAAACAGTCATATTTCAGCCAATTTTTTTTTATAAATATGGGGGGAAAAAATCCATAAATATGTCGCTTTGGCCTGTAAGTCGCAGAGCATGTAAATTATGCAAACAACTACGACCTATAAGGCGAAAAATATGGTAGTTATTCTGTTGCTGTAAACTCAGCCAAAAATAAGTAAATAGAAAGTCGCCTTAGCCATGTGCTGACGACGATGGTGAGTGAGTCGTAGTTCAACGAAAATGGAGCTCAGCAGGAGGATTTAAAATAAATGCAATAAAATTCCCTCTTGGTTTCAACCTAATCTTAATGTTTGTTCGTTCTAAAAGTGTCAGGGTTTACAGGCAGGCTTGAACCCAATGGTGCAGACAAGAAGCTCGAGGAGGCCAAAGAGTTATATAAAACATAATATTTAATGATATAAATGAACAGCTGGCGATGCAGCAAAAACACTTGCATGTGAAGACTGGAGAGACACAGGGGAGACCCAACGAGGACACCACAAGGAACAGACTGACAGGCAAACTATATATACACACCCAGACAAGGCAGGACACAATCACAAAACACCTGGGAACAATTAACTAATTAAAGACCACAGTTTTCAAAAATTCTTGAAAAACTATTTGTAAACAGACTAGACCAATTTATAGATAAACAAAATATTCTAAGCAACAGTCAGTATGGGTTTAGAGCAAAAAACTCTACATCAATGGCTCTCATGGAATTAATGGAACAAATAACTACTGCTGTCGATCAAAAACAATATTGTATCAGTATTTTTGTTGATTTAAAAAAAGCATTCGATACTATTGATCACACCATTCTCCTAGAAAAGCTGAACAAATATGGTATTAGAGGACCAGCATTACAGTGGGTATCTAGCTACTTAAAAGATAGGAAACAATTTGTACAAATAAATGATGTAAGATCTGACCTCTGTAATATCACATGTGGAGTTCCCCAAGGCTCTGTACTTGGACCAAAGCTTTTTATTTTATATGTGAATGACTTGGTAAATGTGTCAGGACTCCTTAAATGTGTACTTTTTGCTGATGATACCACTTTTTTCTGTTTAGGTGAAGATATAGAACAAATGTTGGAATTGATAAAGACAGAATTTGTCAAGATACAAACTTGGTTTAAAATAAATAAATTATCATTAAATCTAGAGAAAACTAATTACATGATATTCGGTAATAAAAAGAAAACTGTTGATGTCCCACTCAAAATTGAGGATGTTGAGATTTGTAGAGTGAGTGAGGTGAAGTTTTTGGGTGTTATCATTGATGACAAACTGACATGGAAACAACACATAAATTCTGTAAGAATAAAAATAGCTAAATCGATTGCAGTACTGTACAAAGTCAGAGACCTATTAAATGATAAAGCTCTATATTTGTTGTATAACACAATCATTGTTCCACACTTAATCTATTGCATTGATGTTTGGGGGAATGCGTGTAAAACAATCACAAAACCTATTTTTGTATTACAGAAAAGAGCTGTAAGAATTATCACTAGAAAGCATTATCGTCATCCATCAAGTACATTATTCTATCACCTAAAGTTATTGAAGTTCCATGATTTGGTAGACTATAATATCTTATCAGTTATGTATAGAGCTCAAAATAATGCATTACCTTTAAATATCCAAATGCACTTTGTTAAAAGACAAAGTTGTTATAATCTTAAGGGGACAGAGTTGTTTGTAAAACCACAATTCAGAACCAGTTTGAAGGGACGTTCTACCTCAATCCAGGGAATTAGATTATGGAATGGCTTGGAGAATGTAGTTAAAAATGCCAAGTCAATGTTTACATTTAAAAAAATGATCAAAACAAATGTGTTAAAAAAAATATATGAAATAGCGTAATGTGTATTGTATCAATTAGAAAATTAGAAAGAGTTAGTCATTTTGTACTGTTGTTAATGTGTATTGTATCAATTAGAAAATTAGAAAGAGTTAGTCATTTTGTACTGTTAGTTGAAGATTATTATTGTTAAATCTGATTGTTGAAAAAGTTGGTTGAAGATTATTGTTGTTTACATGGCTGATTATTGTTGTTTAATCTGATTGTTGTAAGTAAGGGGCAGATATAATAAGATTTATTCTTCTTTCTGCTACCTTTCATTTTTTTACATTTTGTACACTATCATTCAATGAGATTGTCTTGTATTGTTTCTTCTGTAAAAAAATGAACAAATTTAATAAACATAAACATAAAGACACAGAGCAGGACTGGGAACTAAACCTGAAACATGGAAAGTAAACTAGAAACTAATAGATTGTTAAACTAAGAGTAAATAAATAAGGAGACTGAACTGGAGGTTAAACAGAGTAATCAAACATGGAGACTAAACTAGAAGGGAAACTAATAAAACAGAAAAACATCACAAGGGAAACAGACAAGACCAACAGGATGCCCACTAGATGGTGCCATCCTGACAAAGAGTTTGACCTGGCTAATGAGCTGTAGCTGTCAAAAAAACTAAAGTACCTTCAGGAGCTAAACATTAAAGAATCATACGGCTGATCCTCAGAGCCTGTGTTATGATCAACTTGTAAAAATAATGTCCAGTCATATTTAATCCCTTTATTGGTCAACCTTTTTGATAGTTTGTCTGATAGACAAACTATCTACACTTGGACTAAGCCCCTCTATTTGTAACTGGGTACTAGACTTCTTAACAGACAGACCACAGTCCGTGAAGATCCACAACTTCTCCTCCTCCACCATAACCCTCAGCACTGGCTCTCCTCAGGGATGTGTGCTGAGCCCCCTTCTGTTCACTCTGCTCACATATGATTGTACAGCCACACTTCCAGGCTGTCATATTGTTAAGTTTGCAGATGATACAGCGGTGGTGGGATGCATTACAAACAATGATGAGTCCAGCTACAGACAGGAGGTGGAACACCTGGAGAGCTGGTGCAAAGAGAACAATCTTCACATGAATGTGAAGAAGACAAAGGAGATGATTGTGGACTTCAGAAGGAACAAACACAACCATGCCCCACTGAAAATAGGTGGGTCTGCAGTGGAAGTGGTCTCCAGCTACAAATACTTGGGTGTACACATGAATGATAACCTCAGCTGGAGCAACAACACCACCAGCCTGATCAAGAAAGGTCATCAGAGACTCTACTTCCTCAGACGGCTGAGACGAGCTGGTCTGAGCAGCCCAGTCCTCACCTCCTTCTACAGGTGTGCAGTGGAGAGCATCCTGTGCTCCAGCATCAACGTGTGGCATGGAGGCTGCACAGTTGAAGAGAGGAAAGCTCTGCAGAGAGTGGTGAAGGCTGCAGAGAAGTAGGGCTGGGCGATATGAGGAAAATATTATATTGCGATATTTTTTGGCTATATCACGATACACGATATATATCGCGATATCTCCAAAATCAATGAAAAAATGATTCAAAATTGATTAAAAAATGTCAACACTAAATTTGAACAAACTTAAATATTTTATTTTAACCATCAATTGCACACATAAATAAAAAGTACTTCAAGCAAAAAGGAAGAATACATAATTTAAACTTAAAAAGGTGCTCTTGTGCTTTTAACATTAAAAAAATATTAAATCAAAACAATTAAGGCCTTTAAAATACAAAAACAAAAGTGTAAACAGTGGCCATAAAATTTACTGACCCAGAACAGTCACAGGTAACAACTCTCAACTATTTGCATGTGCTAGTAATTTTTAACAACAAACCACAAAATGTGCACAAGTTTCAAACTGTGCCAAGTTCAGGCAATGTCTGCAAAACCTCTGAACAAGAACAGATTTATCACAGTGAGCCTCTGTGTACTGTATCCGGTTTTATTGTGAAAGGGTCAGGGGGTTGTTTCCGGATTCACGAAGACGTTCTCTAAAGTTGCTCTACAAAGTGTCGCATTGAATCCTTGTGTAAAACACGACAGCCTCCACTCAGAAA